>OY856412.1:613587714-613790214 GCA_963693085.1 Alisma plantago-aquatica | reverse complement strand
AATGGGAGAGCCGGACTCCACGACCTCCCACCTCATGGTCAGTACACGAGTACAACACAAGTAGGACCATAGTCACATGCTGAAGTGGTCTTAACCACGGGGTCAGCTCCATAGGCTACCCTCACTCTAGCCCGCCTTGGTACAGGTCCCGGTGCTAGTAAAACTGAGCCACAAGCCTGTTCACCGTGCTCTGAGCCATGAACGCATTCATGCTTCTCATATCACATATCCTGAGCCATGGGCCTATTCACCATGCTCTTTATACATCTCTGAGTCTGCAACCGAAGTTACACTCTTACCTCCTCATTTTCAGGCTAGGAGCAACCTACATATATTCAACAATATGCGCTTCCAGGTTAACCCGTAGGAGAACCCGTTTCAGCAACACCAAGTCCTGACGATGATGGATCTATGGCCAGGGCAAACTACATAATATGATTCCACTGTAATTATTTAGTATCTTTTAGATGGATTGCAAGATTCAACCAAGTTGTATAACATGCAAGATATAACAGAAAGTAAATATCATCATATTATTATTGAAATCACATCAACCTGATCCATCTCAAGGACCCAACATCACTTGTTACCACTTGGCCTCTTGCCAATCATGCAGATCCATGTCAAGGATCATCACATACCATGGGATCTCAATCCCTCATCATGTACTATCACTGCCTCTTCAGGCTCACATCAACATCATGGGACCAACACATCATACATACAACCTCATAGAATAATTATCAAAGTGATGTTACTCATCACATATATCTCATAGCCCTTTCATGGCTAATCATCACCTGCATGGTTAGGATACACAATAATTATAGCTTCAACATAAGGAATATGTTACTATCATGAAATGCCATTCAAGATACTCTACTTATCACTCTTACACTATTTGGTGATCAAGCGTATAAAGCACATCATTAATAAACCACATTCATGCTCACCCTTATCTCAAGGTTTTACAAATAATCAAGGCGTTCACTTTATGCAAGTAGTCATGTTGAATATACAGAACCAATACTATTGTTACTACTATCATTACTGTCACCATCCACTATTATTACTATTATCATCATTAAGCAACTACTAGTGTAACTACCACTTAGCATTATCATTAACAGATAAGGATAAGGATCACATCATGTATGTCATTACCACTACCTTCCTCATCATCATCATTACTACTATTAACATTATTATTGTTGCAAGGCAACACTATCATCTAGAAGCGAGGTTATATGTGTACAACTGAACGACTCCATGGTATAAAGAACCGTCACTAAAAGATCACAAGACCCTCACTAAAATTCGTCACAACCCTCACCCAAACACAGCAACAACGGATGGCACAAGGGAGTGCAGCAACGATGTGTTGCTACAACAACACCCACCCCACGCGACACAGCGTCACATCAAGGGGTAACGCGCGTCAGGGGGTTTCGGACATCCCATGCCTATTGGGCAATGCCCGTCACACATCCCTGTCGGCCAACACACATGGGGGTGTGACGCCTATCACAACACCCCAACCACAACACCCGACACTCTAGCTAGCATAACGGCCAGGTCACCACCATCTCCAACAACCAAGAGAGAGAGGGAGAGAGAAGGAACACTCCACAAAATGTACAACCACCAACCAAGGCCTATCGGCCGATACACACCGAAGAGAGGGGCGTTACGCCCGTCACAAGCCCACCCTATCGGCCGTCACAAATCAAGATGTATCGCCCGTTACACTCCAACACCTATCGGCCAACTCACCACTCTAGCCTATCATCAAACCCAAACAAGCATGCCATACATGATCCTATCATCCAACTCAAGCCAACCTTCATTCCACCTCTTGGTCTATCATCCATTATAAGAATAAGGGTGTCACTCATCACGAGAAGGACCATCCTGTCATCCAACACCACCATATCGGCCAATACTTCTCTTAGCTTGACCTATCGTCCATCTCAAGGGCAAGGATGTCGCTCAACACCAAGAACACTCATGTCATCCAACACAAAGATACCCATGTCGCCCAACACACCAAGACAAAGGAGGGTATCGCCCAACAGGGGTCACCATCTACCTCCAGCACAAGGAAACTCAAACCCTAGAGAGCAAGGTACACAAGGAAACCCTAAACCCTAAGGAGGATCGGCCACCAAAGGCACCAAAAGCAAGGAACAAAACTAAGCTACTAACATATGAACAAAAACATAACAAGAGGTAATGGAGTCAGGGTTAGAAGCTATGCAACCCGCCTTAAGCTCCAAGCTCCAAGGAAGAAGAAGCACTCCAAGGTCTAAGGGTATCGTCCACCAAAGCTTCTCCAAGAGGGTGTATCGGCCACCACTTCAACTCCAAGAGAGTGTATCGACCAACAGAAGCAAAGAAGGAGAGGGGTCTCGTGCACTCAAGGTGGAGGAGAGACCAAAAGATCAAAGGAAGCTAAGGCAAGGGAAAGAACCACATATATAGAAAGAAAGGGAGGAGAAAACAAGGTAGATCCATGATATGTGTCGTCCATCCAAGGGACACTTGTCCTAGGGTTCAAGCCAACACTCTAGCACACCATGAGACAGTTGTCCAAGATATGCACCAAGTGTCCACCAAACATGGTCAAGGCTGGACCAAGAAACATGGGCGACACAAATAGCAGCTCTACTGGGCGACACACCAAGGCACCTGGACGACACACAACCTTCCTTGGATGACACAAGCTAGTCTTGGCCGACACAAGACAAGTCTTGGCCGACACAAGGCTCAAACAAGGCACCCCAAGGCCCAAACAAGCTCAACTGAGGCCCAAAGAACTCAAACAATAAGCCCAAGCCTTCCTCTCATCCCTAGAGGAAGCAAAGAGAGGGAAACACCTCACAAGATGGAAAACTTACACACAAAACCCTAAACTTGGGTTATTTGCAAGTAGCCCCTACAACTCTCAATAAAGCACAACAAAACCCTAACCACCACTAAAGGTGATTAGCAAGCGCCAAAACACCAAGCTTAAGCAAAACAAACATGGTAAACCCTAAACGCAGGTCAGGGTCCTTACAAGCTAACCCCCTTTAAGGGATTTCATCCCCAAAATCCGAAGAGAAAAGTGAGGGATACTTCCTCCTCATCTCTTCCTCAAGCTCCCACGTGGCTTCCTCAATGCCACGATGCTGCCAAAGGATCTTCACAAGAACCAGGTCCTTCCTCTTCAGCTTCTTGATCCTTCGGTCAAGGATCTCCACAGGACCTTCCTCGTAGGTCACATCTGCATCAAGCTCAACCTCAACTGGCTGTATCACTGTACCTGAATCCGGATAACTTTTCTTCAACATACTGACATGAAACACTGGATGCAACCTGTGCAACTCTGGAGGCAACTCTAACTCGTAAGCTACCTTTCCAACACGTGCTATGACTGAGTAAGGCCCCATATACATGGGAGCTAACTTACCCTTCCGAACAAACCTTAGAACACCATTCCACAGCGAGAACTTAAGATATACTTTGTCTCCTACCTGGAACTCCAAAGGTCGTCGGCGATTGTCTGCATAAGATTCCTACCTGTCCCGTGCCACCTTCAACTGTTGTTGTATCACTTTGATCTTTTCTGTTGTCTGTTGTACTAACTCAGGACCCAAAAGCTGATACTCACCAAACTCATACCAACACAAAGGAGATCAGCACTTCCTTCCATACAAAGCCTCATAAGGAGCCATGTCAATGCTTTGCTGATAACTGTTATTGTAGGCAAACTCTATCAAACTCAGATGTACATCCCAGTTGCCTAGAAACTACAGAACACAAGCTTGGAGAAGATCTTCCAAAATGTGAATAGTCCTCTCAGACTGTCCATCTGTCTGCGGGTGAAAATTTGTACTGAACCTCAACTGTGTTCCCAACTCTCTGTGTAACTGTTCCCAAAAATGACTCATAAATTGAGGACCTCTGTCGGAAACTATCGTTGCTGACACACCATGCAAACGTACTATCTCATCCACATATACTCGAGCGAGTTTCTCAACTGTATACGTTGTCTTCACTGGTAGAAAATGGGCAGACTTAGTCAATCTGTCCACTACCACCCAAATGGAATCATGATTCCTAGTTTTCCGGGGTAGACCAACTACGAAATCCATGGTTATATGATCCCATTTCCACTGCGGTATCGGCAAAGGTTGCAACGTACCTGCTGGCTTCTGATGTTCAGCCTTCACTTATTGACACACCGCACATCTCGCCACAAACTCAGCTACATCTTTCTTCAAACCGGGCCACCGATACAAGTCCTTCAGATTATGATACATCTTGGTGACACCTGGATGCATCGCATACATCGACGTATGTGCTTCCTCAAGCACCAACTCCCTCAGATTATCAATAGCTGGAACCACCATCCTATCCCGATAGCAAACTAGTCCATCCTCGGACTCATGAAACCCATCATGCTTGTCGCTGCCGAACTCTGATCTGATCAACTGTACCGCATCATCTGTCTGTTGTGCATCCTTGATCTGCTGTCTCAATGTAGGCTTAACTTGCATCTGTGCAAAAAGACCAGACAACAAAGAAACTTCCATCTGCACATTCATCTATCGTAGGGAAACAAACATATCTCACTTATGGCATACCAGAGAACTCAACTGTACCTTCTTTGAAGAAAGAGAAGAAGACTTTCTGCTAAGTGCATCAGCTACCACGTTCGCCTTACCAGGATGATACTCGATAGTGCAGTCATAATCATTGATCAACTCCATCCATTGTCGCTGTCGCATGTTCAACTCTTGCTGCGTAAAGATATACTTCATATTCTTATGATCCGTAAAGATCTGACACACTTCCCCATACAGATAGTGTCTCCAAATATTTAGCGCATGAACCACTACTGTCAATTCCAAGTCATGAGTCGGATAGTTCTCCTCATGTTTCTTGAGCTGTCGTGAGGCAAAAGAAACCACATGATCTTCCTGCATCAACACACAACCTAACCCTTTCTTGGAAGCATCACAGAAAACAACATAGCCTTTTCCAGGCTCTGGCAAGATCAACACTGGAGCACTGGTCAGCTTCTCCTTCAAACTCTGGAAAGCTTGCTGACATCGATCATCCCAAACAAAAGGTACATCCTTCCTGGTCAACTTCGTCATCGGCAACGCGATCACACCGAAGTCCTTGATAAACCTCCAGTAGTATCCTACCAAACCAAGGAAACTACGAACTTTTGTCGGCGTCTTTGGTTGTTTCCAATTCGCAACGGATTCCACCTTCTTCAGATCTACTTTGACTCCTTCAACAGATATCACATGACCCAAGAAAGTCACTTCTTCCAACCAGAACTCACACTTACTGAACTTGGCATACAACTGATGTTGACGAAGAAGAGTCAACGCTCGACGAAGATGTTGTTCATGCTCTAACCTATCCCAACTATAGATCAAGATATCATCTATAAAGACTACAACAAACTGATCTAAGAACGGACGGAATACTCTGTTCATCAGATCCATAAAAGTAGCAGGTGCATTGGTTAATCCAAACGGCATAACCACAAACTTGAAATGACCATACCTTGTCCTGAAAGCTGAATTTGGTATGTCATCCGCCTTAATCCTCAACTGATGATATTCGGACCGTAGATCGATCTTTGAAAACACTGTAGCACCACGCAACTGATCAAACATATCATCTATCCTCGGCAACAGGTACTTATTCTTGATCGTGACTTTGTTCAACTGCCGATAGTCTATACACAACCACATCGAACCATCCTTCTTCTTAACAAACAACACGGGAGCACCCCAAGGTGACGTACTCGGTCGGATAAAACCTTTCTCCAACAATTCTTGCAACTGCTTCTTCAACTCTGCCATCTCTACTGGAGCCATCCTGTATGGTGACTGTGCAACTGGCTGTGTTCCTGGAACCAGATTGATCTCGAAATCAATCTCTCGGGGTGGAGGAACACCATGAAACTCCTCAGGAAACACGTCTGCAAACTCTCAAACCACTGACACCTCCTCAAGACTGGGACCTTTCACCTTGGTAACCACAATGGTATCCACCACGTGAGCTAGGAATGCCTCACATCCTTGTCGCAACAACTTATCTGCCACCATAGCTGACACCAAACACGTCAAAAGAATCTTCCTATCTCCCTGGAAGATCCACTTCTCTCCAGCAACATCAAACACTGCCTGCTTGGAACCACAGTCCAAAACAACCTTATACTTCTCTAAGGTATCCATCCCAAGGATAACATCGAAACCATGCATATCAAGTGGTATAAGATCCACTCGAATGCAGTGTCCCGAGAAAGACAAGACACAAGATGGACACTCTTCTCGAAGCAAAGAGGAACCATCAAGAGGGGTTTTTAACAACAAGCTATCCTTCTTATAGCTAACAGGTAAACGACAATTTTCAAGCATACTATAGGCGATAAAAGAGTGTGTAGCACCCGGGTCAACCAGAACAGATATAAAGTAAGAAGAAGACATATCAGAATGAAATAACTCCATCTGACCTGCCACCACTCGCGGGTTGACTATCGCCTCCGGCTGGCTCATGGCATAGAATCGAGCTGTTGCTTGCTGTCCACGACCTCTGCTTCCTTGAGTAGACGATCCAGCTTGAGATGCTTGACCGCGTCCTCATCCTCTGCTACCACTAGGCGGTGGTCTCTCTGACCTCTGAAGACTCTGCCTCGGCTGCTGCGTCACTTCAACGTCTCTACTCAGGCAATTAAGCCTGAAACGCCCGACTTGACCACAAAGATGACATGCCTTGTCCTCAAACCGTGGCCTAGCTGGCCCTGTTACTTCCACAGAAGCTGAACTATGTGCCTTAGACGGCGAAGAAACATAACCTCTCCCCTTACTCGGAGACCACTGAGATGGTACACCAGCACTTCTCATCGCTGACGGTGCTGAAAACCTGGGCTTCTTAAAGCCACCAAATCTTCGACCTTGAAACTGAGTAGGTCTTTTGTGAGACATAGACTCTCTTTTCTCCCGTACTGTCCTCTCGATCCGTCGAACTGATTCCACGAACGTAGAAAACTGCTCTCAGTTCTCCAATGCAGACACAGGGGTTTTCAACTCAACACTCAAACCTTTCTCGAAACGTCTGATCCGTTCCTCATCTGTTGCTGCCATGTGAGGACAAAACCTCAACAGATCCATAAACTTGGCTTCGTACTCGGTGATGTTCATCGTTCCTTGTCTCAGGTTCTCAAACTGACTCACCTTCTCATCCAGATATGTCTTTGGAAAGTATCTGGTGACGAACTCGCGTCGGAACACTTCCCAACAGATCACCTCACCAGGCCGCTTCTCTTCTTCGATGGTCCACCAGTGACCAGCACTACCTTTCAAAAGGTAGACAACATGCTTTACCTTGTCTACTTCATGGATGTCAAGGATCCGGAAAGCCTTCTCAAGACTTGTCAGCCACAGATCTGCATCCGCTGGATCAGCCGTTCCAGCATATTCCGAAGCTTCAACTCGGCGAAGCTGCTCGAAGGTCTTCCCAATACCCGATGCTTCTCCATGGGGAACCTGTGCTCGCGGAGGAGGCACTGGTAATCGCTCAACCATGAGATTCATCGTAGCCATTAACTGCCCCATAAGCTGTTGGTAAGAAGGATGTTCAAGTATGGTTGGGTTAAATTGGGGAACCTCAGCCACCCGATCTTCATGTGCCTATCCATCTGCTCCATCTACTGATGCAGCATCGCTATACTCAGCAGAGTGTTCTTCATGGTTTCTAGACATCTTGACTTTTCTTCTGCTGAGGGCAGAAGATATTGTAAGAAAACCTGGAAAACTCACAAGAACAGACTCAACCTACTCCTAAATCCCTATAGACTCAGCGAACCTTAAAGCTCTGATACCAAAACTTGTGGCAACACATCCCATTATCATACAGATAATGAGGTGTTACGCGAAAATGTGCGGAAATCACCATAACCACAGATTATGAAAATACGGGTTAATTAAAACCGATTGCGGAAAACTAATAAACTGGGAAGCTATTACATTCCAATCCTCATCCTGCATAGAAACATGTCATATATATACATACACGAGATCTGATACGTGTCTATAGCTCAGGAACAACTATTTGTCTATCACATGAGTTCACCACCTATTCATATACAGAAAGGCCCACATCCGGCCAACAACAGGATATACAAACATCATCGATCGTTCATCGTGAAACATTGTCAAAACACTGCCAAGGACCTGAGAGTACAGGGATGACTCTAGACTCTACTACAAAACATCCAAAATAGCAGCATATCCATCGCTTGCCTTCTACTTCTCGTCAAGCTTCTCGTCCGCAACACCACGACCACAACCACGTCTACCTCGACCACCTAAAAAGGGTGTAAACCAGCGGGGTGAGACAATTGAACAATTGTCCCAGCGGGAAAAATAACTCCCCACCGCAACTACAGAACCTCAGTAAGATAAACTATAAAGCAGAAGGTAACTGATAACTAGTATAACAAGAGCAGTCTATATAAAGCAAGGCTATTCTTACCGACAAGCTTACCAGATGTACAAAAGCATATAACCAAATATCTTTCAATGGAACATGATTGACAAGATAACACATATCACAATGTAACATGATTATCAGAATAAGATATATTGCCACGTAACCTGATTATCAAGATACAACATATCACCACATACCTGATGTATATAGAAGTAACTACAGATATAACAGAATTAGCTACACAAACAAGGCCTCAACCAATGTTTCATGTTTATCTTAAGCAGTAAGTACTAAACAACTATATTACGCATTATTATGCCCTGAGGATTTGAACCGTACCGTTCAAATCCAACCTTTGGTTTCGAAACCCAAGTCGGTGCCATACAAGGTCAATGGGAGAGCCGGACTCCACGACCTCCCACCTCGTGGTCAGTACACGAGTACAACACAAGCAGGACCATAGTCACATGCTGAAGTGGTCTTAACCACAGTGTCAGCTCCATAGGCTACCCTCACTCTAGCCCGCCTTGGTACAGGCCCTGACGCTAGTAAAACTGAGCCACGAGCATGTTCACCATGCTCTGAACCATGAACGCATTTATGCTTCTCATATCACATATCCTGAGCCATGGGCCTATTCACCATGCTCTTTATACATCTCTGAGTCTGCAACCGAAGTTACACTCTTACCTCGTCATTTTGAGGCTAGGAGCAACCTACACATATTCAACAATATGTGCTTCCAAGTTAACCCGTAGGAGAACCCGTTTCACCATCACCAAGTCCTGACGATGATGGATCTATGGCCAGGGCAAACTACATAATATGATTCCACTGTAATTATTTAGTATCTTTTAGATGGATTGCAAGATTCAACCAAGTTGTATAACATGCAAGATATAACAGAAAGTAAATATCATCATATTATTATTGAAATCACATCAACCTGATCCATCTCAAGGACCCAACATCACATGTTACCACTTGGCCTCTTGCCAATCATCCAGATCCATGTCAAGGATCATCACATACCATGGGATCTCAATCCCTCATGATGTACTCTCACTGCCTCTTCAAGGCTCACATCAACATCATGGGACCAACACATCATACATACAACCTCATAGAATAATTATCAAAGTGATGTTACTCATCACATATATCTCATAGCCCTTTCATGGCTAATCATCACCTGCATGGTAAGGATACACAATAATTATAGCTTGAACATAAGGAATATGTTACTATCATGAAATGCCATTCAAGATACTCTACTTATCACTCTTACACTATTTGGTGATCAAGCGTATAAAGCACATCATTAACAAACCACATTCATGCTTACCCTTATCTCAAGGTTTTACAAATAATCAAGGTGTTCACTTTATGCAAGTAGTCATGTTGAATATACAGAACCAGTACTATTGTTACTACTATCATTACTGTCACCATCCACTATTATTACTATTATCATCATTAAGCAACTACTAGTGTAACTACCACTTAGCATTATCATTAACAGATAAGCATAAGGATCACATCATGTATGTCATTACCACTACCTTCCTCATCATCATCATTACTACTATTAACATTATTATTGTTGCAAGGCATCACTATCATTTAGAAGCGAGGTTATATGTGTACAACTGAACGACTCCATGGTATAAAGAACCGTCACTAAAAGATCACAAGACCCTCACTAAAATTCATCACAACCCTCACCCAAACACAGCAACAACGGCTGGCACAAGGGAGTGCAGCAACGCTGTGTTGCTACAACATCACCCACCCCACGCGACACAGCGTCACGGCAAGGGGTAACGCGCGTCAGGGGGGTGTCGGGCATCCCATGTCTATCGGGCAACACCCGTCACACATCCCTGCCGGCCAACACACATGGGGGTGTGACGCCCATCACAACACCCCAACCACAACGCCCGACACTCTAGCTAGCATAACGGCCAGGTCACCACCATCTCCAACAACCAAGAGAGAGAGGGAGAGAGAAGGAACACTCCACAAAACGTGCAACCACCAACTAAGGCCTATCGGCCGATACACACCGAAGAGAGGGGCGTGACGCCCGTCACAAGCCCACCCTATCGGCCGTCACAACCCAAGATGTATCGCCCGTTACACACCAACACCTATCGGCCAACTCACCACTCTAGCCTATCTTCCAACCCAAACAAGCATGCCATACATGATCCTATCGTCCAACTCAAGCCAACCTTCATGTCACCTCTTGGTCTATCATCCATTATAAGAACAAGGGTGTCACTCATCACGAGAAGGACCATCCTGTCGTCCAACACCACCATATCGGTCAATACTTCTCTTAGCTTGACCTATCGTCCATCTCAAAGGCAAGGATGTCACCCAACACCAAGAACACTCATGTAGTCCAACACAAAGATACCCATGTCGCCCAACACACCAAGACAAAGGAGGGTATCGCCCAACAGGGGTCACCATCTACCTCCAACATAAGGAAACTCAAACCCTAGAGAGCAAGGTATATAAGGAAACCCTAAACCCTAAGGAGGATCGGCCACCAAAGGCACCAAAAGCAAGGAACAAAACTAAGCTACTAACATATGAACAAGAACATAACAAGAGGTAATGGAGTTAGGGTTAGAAGCTATGCAACCCACCTTAAGCTCCAAGCTCCAAGGAAGAAGAAGCACTCCAAGGTCCAAGGGTATCGTCCACCAAAGCTTCTCCAAGAGGGTGTATCAGCCACCACTTCAACTCCAAGAGAGTGTATCGGCCAACACAAGCAAAGAAGGAGAGGGGTGTCGTGCACTCAATGTGGAGGAGAGACCAAAAGATCAAAGGAAGCTAAGGCAAGGGAAAGAACCACATATATAGAAAGAAAGGGAGGAGAAAACAAGGTAGATCCATGCTATGTGTCGTCCACCCAAGGGACACTTGTCCTAGGGTTCAAGCCAACACTCTAGCACACCATGAGACACTTGTCCAAGATATGCACCAAGTGTCCACCAAACATGGTCAAGGCTGGACCAAGCAACATGGGAGACACAAACAACAACTCTACTGGGCGACACACCAAGGCACCTGGGCGACACACAACCTTCCTTGGACAACACAAGCTAGTCTTGGCCGACACAAGGCTCAAACAAGGCACCCCAAGGCCCAAACAAGCTCAAATGAGGCCCAAAGAACTCAAACAACAAGCCCAAGCCTTCCTCTCATCCCTAGAGGAAGAAAAGAGAGGGAAACACCTCACAAGATGGCAAACTTGCACAAAAAACCCTAAACTTGGGTTATTTGCAAGTATCCCCTCCAACTCTCAATAAAGCACAACAAAACCCTAACCACCACTAAAGGTGATTAGCAAGCGCCAAAGCACCAAGATTAAGCAAAACAAATAGGGTAAACCCTAAACGCAGGTCAGGGTCCTTACACTTTCTATTGTTTCCTTCTTCAGTCGACCTACAGACTATAGCCAACAATACATTCTCAGGTACTCTTCCCCTCCCATCCCTTTCTCTAGACTCCCTCGTCGTCCTCTTCTAGTGATTCTTGACTGCAATATGACGGTTGGTAATAGGGTAGAGAGTTTGAAATTAGAAACTCCTTTGATGGGATCTACTGCGTTGCGGGAGGTGTGTTCTTCCTGCAATCTTTTCTTCTCCGAACATTGCATTCAAGTGGATATTATACCACTTGAGATGCACGGGTTCGATATAATTCTTGGGATGGACACCCTAGAAAAGTACAATGTTGTTTTGGATTGTGAATCCAAGAAAGCCGTGTTCACAGATGATAGTAACACATGGATCTTTCAAGGAGACAGAAAGATTCTTCCAACCTGTCTTGTGTCATCCATGGTAGCTGAAAAGTTGATGAGGCAAGGATGTTGTGCATTCTTGGCTCATGTGGTAGATACCACCATGGAGAGCCCTCATCCTTCTGAAGTTCCGATAGTCAGGGAATTTGAAGATGTATTTCCTAAAGAACTTCTATGTAACAACCCTGACCTGGGTTATGAGCTAACCCTATTTGTTTTGGCTAATAAAGTTTCTTATAACTTTAATATAATCCTCTAAGGTGTTTTGTTATCATGTGACACACTCATGTTTCAAGTTTGGTCCCGATTGAATGTTGTTTGAGCAATTTTCCTTTGTTTTGGACCAAAGTGCAATTTACCCAAATTGAGGGGATATAATGCAGAATGTCACATGTTGAATGTGCCTTATATGTTTTATCATCAAGAGAGAGAGAATTATGCAAGGTGGTGGCTTGTGGAAAGCCTAAATTCCAAGTTTGAACTTGTTTGAACAATGCTGGTACCTTGTGCACAAATTTTGGTACAAATTGTAATTTACCCAAAATGTGGGGTTGATATGCAAAATTACCACCTCTAGAGTATTCCTACTTCCTCTATGTATCATTAAGAGGAGAGATAATGAATGAGACACCATGTTTGAATCCATTATGAATGATGGTACTTTTGGTGATGAAATGACCAAGAAAAGGGTTGAATTTGGAAGCTTAACTTGAGTTGTATCAAGTTGAAAAGCTTATATATGAGTGCCTATCGGACATGGAGCCCAAGGAGGTGTTCCATATCGTTTTGTGAACTCTTGTCAAAGTCTATATCGTACAAAGCACCTCAAGGAGGTGAGGTATGACAGCCAACAAGTTTCCTTACAAAAGTGTATCGGCTTGACTTAAAATAGTGATTAAACCTAGATGACTTATCCAAATGGATAAGCAATGGACGAATTTGCATATTTAGATGATCCTCAACCTTTTTTCATGTCAAGATAAATGTTGATGCATGCATGGACACGTGTCACCCATGCATGACATGTGGCACCTACTAGCTCAAAATGTTGACACCTCATTTTTGCCTTTCTTCATGATCAGCAAGTATATATACCCCTAGTTTGACCCCTTAATGGAATTTTGCGACCCTTACCACCCTCCTACCCTAAGGTATCGTGCATAGAGATCCCATATCGTGAAGGGATGCTGTGGTATCATGCATGGTCCTTGGGATATCGCCCATGGCAAGAGCATATCGCCCAAGTAGGTGATATCGGCCATATAGGGTGATATCGGCCATAGAGTGAAGTGTTTTGACTCCAAGTGAGTGCCATATCGTCCAAGTGAGTATCATATCAAGAAAAAGGGATGGAATGTCGTGAAATAGAACAAGGGTATCGTAAATAGGCCTTGTGTATCAGCCATAGCAAGTATATCGGCCATACCATGTTGATATTGCCCATAGCAAGTTGATATCGGCCAATTGAAGTGATTTTGGCCACAAGTGAGGGGGTATCGGCCACAATCAAAGTTGTGTCGGCCAAGAGGAAGTCCATATCGCTCAAGAGTGGTAGGGTTCCGGCCAAGGAGATAAGGAACTCAAAACTTAACCCTAAGGTAAGATATAGTTGTCTTCAAGCTTGAATTGAAGCATGGAATTAGGGTTATGATCTACCTTTCTTTTCTTCTTCACCAATTGCTTATACATGGTGATTCCTTGTATATGAAGGAGTTGTGAACGAGCCTTGGACCTTTGATAAAGTTATCTTCAACCTTAGGAACATGGAGCTTTGGACCTTGAAGCTTTGAAGTGGTTCTTAAGGCGGGTTTTATAACTTGAACTCAACCATGTTATTATTCATCACCTAAATTGTTGTATTTAATGATCTACTTTTAATTCCAAAATTTTCTGAAATATTTGATGAAATTATGAGTTCTGGTAGTTACTTAGACCTGTTTACTTGAACTATAATAGTTAGAATAAAGGTCTAGAGCTTGAAGATTGTGATATCACCTTATAAAAGTGATATCGAGTGCATGCACATAAGCAAGCACCTCTAACCCAATATGATGATGCACCTATTTCACTAAAATGATATGAATAGGTTTGTAAACCTTGTTGCACGATATGGGGGTGTAGTATACACCTCTTGCACGATAGGGAGTCAAGTATAGACTCCATACATGATACAAGATTGAATGAATACTTATAAGTTGACATGAAACCCTAATTTGGGTAACCCGATATAAGAGAAGAGTAACAAGTATTATTGCATGACATGGATGCACAACATGGATGCATGACATGGATGCACAATAGGGTTGCACGATAGGGTTGAACGACAGGGTTACACGATAGGGTTGAACGATAGGGTTGCACGATACACAACCCTAGACAATATGATAGCCCGATATGGTGATAAGTTGATACCTCTTAAGTATCATGGGTGACACATGTATATGCCATGTACCCGACACGATCAACCCTAACCCGACATGGGTGTTTCAACCTAATGTTTGATGATGTAGCCCAATATGGTTTGGTTCCCTACACTCCAATTGACTTGTATATTGGGTTGAGCCCGATATGGCAAACCCCAACCCGTCATGGCTAACCCTAGATGGTGACTAACCCGATAGGGTGATTGAATGTACTTCTAGCCCGACATGGTGATAGGTTGATACATCATAAGTATCATGGGTGACACATACATATATATTGTGCCCGATATGAGGTCAATAAGGTACCTCATGCCCAATATGGATACAAGTGCAAATCCTAGCCTGATATGGTGAGTGTCTATACATCTACAATCCGATATTGTGAACATATGCACATGACTTAACCCTATACACCTTGTAAAGGTAAGGGCAAGACACTCTTAGGAGTGATGAGTGTAACACCAAGTAATGGTGTGGATAATACCTTGATAGGTGAAACACCTAGAGTGGTTGATAATGGTTAATCCTATATCAATAATGCCTTAACCCGAGATGAGTTCATATCATTAATGATGGTTGAATAATTCAATTGTGTGACTTATGACCAATACATTACATGATAAATGTGATGAGCTAGTGCATAAAGTATTAGGATGGGACATACCCTAATACAAGATAAGTTGATGAACTTAAGTATGTTAAAAGTGATGAGGGAAGTGATACATCAAGACATGATAGATATCACATCCAACACTTCAAGGTTGATGTACCTTGATGCACCTTAAATCCAATATACTTGGATGAGTAACACATGAAGTGTGTTATGTCAATTGTTACATTGAGTTGTAATAAGTTTAATGCACTTTGATAGGTGCGGGCTAACATACTTTGAGAAAGGGTTAAGCCAAGTTAATAAAGTCTGATGTAATCATACCCTGGTAAGGATGAGAGAGTAATTCATACCTTGTGTTGATGATTCATTTAATGATAAATGATGAGAATGAATAAGTATGATTGAATACTTATGATATCAATGTTTGCTCCTATATGTGTGGAGCAATGAATTAGGGTTTGATCATTGATAATATGATCTTGAAAACCTAAATGGTTAAAAATGTAAAACCCTAACCCTAATGAAGGGTAATGATATGTAAGAGAAACCTTAATCGATAAGAAAGGGAAACCCTAACCCTAATGATGGGAAGGTTGTATTTCTATTATTGCATAAGCCTTGTAAGGCATGTTAAATACTTGTATAACAAGTATAATGATTAATGGCCTTGTGAGCCATGTTAATAAGTTGTTGCCTAGTGAGAGGTGACAAGATGTGTGATGGCCTTGTGAGCCATGTGAATAAGTTGTTGCCTAGTGAGAGGTGACAAGATGTGTGATGGCCTTGTGAGCCATGTGAATAAGTTGTTGCCTAGTGAGAGGTGACAAGATGTGTGATGGCCTTGTGAGCCATGTGAATAAGTTGTTGCCTTGTGAGAGGTGACAAGATGTGTGATGGCCTTGTGATCCATGTGAATAAGCTGTTGCCTAGTGTAAGGTGACAAGATGCGTAATGGCCTTGTGAGCCATGTGAATACTTGCACAACCAGTGAAATGAATACCTTGGTCTGAGGACCTAGAGGTAATGGTTACCTGTTATAGAGGTAACAATGTTATGTGATGATCTAAGGGTTGGAATACCCAGATCCAGTAATCATGATAATGATGATGTGAAGGGATGAGAATTCCCAGTAATGTGATAAAGGACTGAGATCCCAAGTATCATGTGCTTTAAAGATTCAAAAGTACTTGATAGATGTAGTACACCTTTCTTTGTAGAATTTGTCATAATATTCCTATCTGAAAACTTGACTGATGCTAAAAGAATATGAGAATGTACTTAATTAATCAAGTGGAATCTTATCATGTAGTGCCCTGGCCATAGATCCATCAGCGTCAGGTTCTTTTGTTGAATGGTGAAACGGGTTGCTCCACGACATAACCCGAAGAGCATATTTTTGAATATGTGGGGGTGATGGGCGCAAGTACCTTACGCCCTAATGATGGATTGATGGGACATAAACACGAGATCTCTCAATCCTTCATTATATGTGCCGGAATGGATGTATCATGAATCTCCCGATGATGATATAAATTCCGGATCGATGTGAGATAAACATTAAATCTCTCGATGTCAAAGGAGTGCAGTTGATGCTGTAGCTCTATAGCAAAGTTGCCAGTATACCCTGGAAAGCTATTTTGCAGAGACACGAGATGTCCTGCCATTTCTCACACTGACCGAGACGGGTGAGGTCATGGAGTCCGGCTCTTCCATTGACCTATGTATGGAACCGATTTTGACTTCACAATGGTCGGTTGGAGTATGAGCGGTATACCTCATCTCCTCAGGGCTTAAGTGTGATTGTAAAGTGTAATCAGCCACCTAGCATGTTTTCTTAAATACGGAAATCATTTGGCTGATGTTACATTTCTTTTATACATCCTTAGTGGATAGATGTTAATCATGTTTCTTTACATTCCTTGCAAGTAGATAGATGAATTATAATCTACCATGGGTAGATGCAATGTTCTCCTTATGAAAAGAGATTACTTCATTCTGTTCATATAGTGAATTATCCTACTTATTAATATAAAAAGAACCTCTGCTCAGTTTATAATTGCTTAATCTGTGATAATAATATGGTCGGAGGAGAGTTATATCTCTCACTAGGGAAATTTTCAATTGTCTCACCCCCGTGGGGCCCGAATTCTTAGGTGGACGTGCACGAGGAGGTGAAGACATTTTTGCAGAGGAAGAACAACAGCTGAGGCAGCAGTGACAGCTCAGGTTGAGTGTACTATCTGTCATGTCTTTTAGATATGAGTCCTATGTGTCGTCTCTGTACTCTCATGTCCTTGGAGTTGGTTCGTACTGGTTTTATGATCAATAAGAGATTTTGGTTTACGCACCTCGAGGTTTTATGTTGCTCATGTATAGTTTGGTAAAGCAACTGTTATATGTTATCCTCGAGAAGAGATGGTAAAGTGTATGTACAATGTGAGCAATGATGTATATAAAGTTTTGGTTCTGCCTTAAAGAGTTTTCCTAGAAATGGATCTCTTTGCAAATTGGTTTTAATTTTTAGTGATTTTTGTTAATCTGTTGTTTATGTTTAAATTCTGCTTAATTAGTAACGATTTGTTGATCGGTTTGGCAACTGTCGTTACATTCTAGGTGTTCCTCCGCCCCAGGAGATTGATTTTGAAATTAATCTACTTCTAGGCACGCAGCCTATAGCACAAACACCGTATAGAATGGCACCTGCTGAGATGGCAGAGCTTAAGAAGCAACTGCAGGAGTTGCTTGAGAAGGGTTTTATCTTACCGAGTACCTCACCATTGGGTGCTCCAGTCCTCTTTGTTAAGAAGAAAGACAGATCGATGCAGTTGTGCATTGATTACAGACAATTAAATAAAGTAACTATAAAGAATAAGTATCCCTTGCCAAGGATTGATGACTTGTTTGATCAGTTGCGTGGTGCAACTATCTTCTCTAAGATAGATCTAAGATCGGGATATCATCAGTTGCGTATCAAGGAGAGTGGCATACCTAAGTCTGCTTTTAGGACAAGGTATGGTCACTATGAGTTCATAGTTATGTCATTTGGACTAACTAATGCACTAGTTGCATTCATGGAACTCATGAATAGTATCTTTCGACCTTTCCTTGATCAGTATGTAGTAGTCTTCATAGATGACATCTTGATCTATAGTAGAGATGCTCAACAGCATGAGCAGCACCTCCGCCAGGCTTTAACTTTGCTAAGAGAGCATAAGTTGTATGCTAAATTTAGCAAATGCGAGTTCTGGTTACCAGAAGTTTCTTTCCTAGGACACGTAATATTTGCCTCAGGTATTCGTGTTGATCCTAAGAAGGTAGAATCTGTCATGCAATGGGAACAGCCTAAAATACTAACAGAGATACGTAGTTTCTTAGGTTTGGCAGGCTATTACATGAGGTTCATTAAGAACTTCAGTTCAATAGCTTTACCCCTAACCAAGTTAACTAGGAAGGAAGTTCCTTTTGTCTAGAATGATAAGTGTCAACATTCTTTCCAGTTGTTGAAAGAAAGGTTGACAAGTGCACCTGTGCTAGTGTTACCTGAGTAGGGAAAAGGGTACATAGTTTTCTGTGATGCATCTAAGAATGGCTTAGGATGTGTGTTGATTCATGATAAGCAAGTGATTTCTTTTGCTTCTCGACATCTTAAGAAACACGAAGAGAATTATCCAACACATGATCTAGAACTAGCTACTATTGTCCATGCCTTGAAGATCTGGAGACATTATCTCTATGGAGAGACATTCTAGATTTTCACAGACCATAAGAACCTAAAGTATATCTTTTCACAGCATGAGCAGAACATGAGACAATGCCACTGGATGGAGTTAATCAAGGACTACGATTGTACAATTGGTTATCATCCAGGGAAGGCTAATGTGGTTGCTGATGCATTAAGTAGGAAATCAACAACACCAACCTTAGATAAAGCACAGTTGAATTCTTTAGTGTGCTCTAAGAGGGATATGTTTATATCCTTGAGGCAAAACAATGTACAGCTAAAAGTATCATTGTTAGCCGGGTTGTTAGCTGAGATGCACATAAAACCAACTCTGAGATAGCAGATTAAAGAAGCACAGCAAGCTGACACTGTAGTTTAGCAAATTAGATCAGAGTATGGTAGTGAGAAACGGGATGGATTTCATGAGTCAGAGGACTGAGTAGTCTGTTACCATGGTAGGATGGTAGTACCTAATGCCAATGACTTAAGGAAGTTACTTCTGGAAGAAGCTCATTCTTCGATGTATGCTATGCATCCAGGGAGAACCAAGATGTATCGTAACTTAAAAGACATGTATTGGTGGCTTGGATTGAAGAAAGATGTAGCAGAGTTTGTTATGCGGTGTCTGGTATGTCAGCAAGTTAAAGCTAAACATCAGAAGCCTGCAGGAACAATGCAACCTTTGCCTATACCGCAGTGGAAATGGGATCATGTCACCATAGACTTTGTGGTTGGTTTGCCTAGAACAACCAAAGGTCATGATTCCATATGGGTGATAGTTGATAGGTTGATAAAGACAACACATTTCTTACCTGTCAAAACAACCTACACTGCTGAGAAGCTTGCACATATCTATGTAGATGAGATAGTGCCGTTGCATGGGGTTCCAACTACTATCGTTTCTGATAGAGGACCTCATTTCATGAGTCGTTTTTGGGAACGACTTCATAAAGATTTGGGTACACAGTTAAGGTTTAGTATAGCCTTTCATCCTCAGATAGATGGACAATCTAAAAGGACTATACAAACCATGGAGGACTTTCTTAGAGCATGTGTCCTTCAGTTTGTAGGAAGTTTGGATCTACACCTGAGCTTGATAGAATTTTCTTACAATAATAGCTATCAGCACAGTATTGACATGGAACCATATGAAGATTTGTATGGTAGACGTTGTAGATCTCCTTTATGTAGGTATGAAATAGGAGAAAATCAACTTTTGGGTCCTGAGCTAATGCAACAGACAACTGAGAAGATTAAAGTAATACAATAACAGTTAAAGACTGCACAGGATAGACAAAAATCATACGCTGACAAATGACGAAGATATTTAGAATTCCAAGTTGGAGACATAGTATATTTCAGGGTCTCACCTTGGAAAGGAGTTCTTAGATTTGGGAGAAAGGGAAAGTTAGCTCCTAGATTTATGTGGCCTTATTCAATCATTGAACGGATTGGAAAGGTAGCTTATAAGATGGAGTTTCCACCTGAGTTGCATAAGTTGCACCCAGTGTTCCACATCTCTATGCTGAGGAAGTATCATCCTGACATAGAATTAGTTCTACAACCTGTGGAAGTAGAATTAAATGATGACATATCATATGTTGAAGGACCTGTGACAATCCTTGATAAAAGAATTAAAAAGCTGAAAAAGAAGGACATCTGTCTTGTAAAAGTCCTCTGGAATCACCGTGGCATTGAATAAGCTACATGGGAACTAAAAGAAGAGATGAGGAGGAAATACCCTACTCTTTTCTCTTAATGTTTTTGTTAATGATTTCGAGGACGAAATTCTTGTAAGGGGTGGATAATTTGTAACATCCTTGACCCCGGTTATGCTCTAACCCTAGATGTTTTGCTTAATAATGTTGATTAGATGCTTGTTCATATTTCTTGGAAAGTAATTAAGGCCCAAGAGGAACTTATATTTCTATTTTAGTCCTTTTTGTATAATGTTGAAACATTGTTTTGGTTGTTTTGGACTAAAGTGCAAATTACTAAAGTTGAGGGGTTAACTTGCAAATTGTACATGATAATATGTTCCTCAGATGTTGAGGCATCATAAGAATGAGAATGATGCAGTGGTATGGTTTCCACAAGCTTGAGCACCAAGATGGAGCTTGTTGAGCAATGTTTGTGCATTAAAACCTAGTTTTGGTGTAATGTGCAATTTACCCAAAACCTAGGGTTCAATATGAAAAATATCACTTCTTGAGGGTCCCCCATGTTTCTTGGCATCAAGTAGAGAAAAGAAAATGAGAGGGGCGCCTCATTTGAATTATTTTGGAGGAGAGAGAATCTTGATATTAAAATAATCAAGATTTAAGAATAAAAGGAACTTTACTTTAATTTAATGCAAAAAGAAATATATTAATTGAAGAGCCCTTCAACTAAAAGTTGAGGGATGAATTTGCAAAGGGTTGGACGTTCTTTTTTCTTTGTAAAGGAAATGAAAATATTAAAGGGAATGGATAACTCACTCCTATTATTAAAGGAAAAAGTATTATCCACTAAAAAGGGGATATTAGTATAATATGTTTAAGGTGCTTAATTCCTTTTCTTTTAATTCTTGGATAAAGAAGAGGTTTTGCAAATGGATGAAGATGTCTTCGTGGCCAAGGAATTAAGGGAAAGAGGCGGCACTAATTTTGGAATTAAAAGAATTTTATAAGACATTTTCTCTCTCATTGAATTTCTTATAAAAACACCCATTCTAACTCATTTGAGAGGCTTTTTCCGAACCCACTTCTTCTATTTACTTGCAAACCGACCAAGGGAGCTAGGAGCAGTTGGAGGACGACCCCCAACCTATTAGTAAGCTTCTTGATCTTCTTTCACCTTAATTTCATGGTGAAAATCATAAAACAATGCATAATTTCTTCTCTATTTCACTCCCTCTTCAATCCTAGCCAATCCTTTCATCCAAAAAGCTTGAGAACGGACCTTGGGAAGTTGCAAAAGCTTCCTCCAACATTTTTGATGTGAAGCTCCAAGCTTTGAAGCTCAATTGGAGGTGGGTTATATAACTCAAACCCTTAAATATTGTTATTGTTTTGAAATCTCCATGATTTTTTTGGTCTCCCAAAGCGTGTGCCTCCCTTTTTTTCATTTTTGAAAAGATTACAGAACGTAAAAAAAGCAAGAAAGAAACGCCTTAACAGTTAAAGGCAAACAAAGCAGTTATCTGTACACACTAAGTAAGGCTATCTATATCTTTCTTCACTATTCTCCAAAGCTGCGAACCTGAACAATCCAAATTTAAGAAAGTCCTTTGGTTCCTTTTAGTCCAGAGCGCATTCACAGTAAGAAGAGTACACGTATTGCTCTTCCTATCAGTAAAAGAAGATAACTCCTGAATAGAAGATGGCATTCGGGGAATGAATTTCTCCAAAACAGCTTCCTTCCAGACTCTCTCAGTATAAATGCAAGAAATAAAAATGTGTTCCATATCTTCTGTACACTCCCTACATAATTCACATCTCGAAGCTAAACTGTACCCCCGATTCTTCATATGGTCATGTGTGAGAAGCTTCCCAAGCATCAGACTCCAAGCAAGAAACTAACATCTAGCTGGAGCCTTCGATCTCCAGACCCATTTTCTCTAGGTGACGGAAGCATGCTTTTCACGCATGAGATTCCAGAAATCTCTAATTTTAGTGGGAGTTCCCTTATCTATCAAGAGATTTCCTTCAAGCTTGCTCATAGCTGGAACATAAGAACGAATATACCTCACAATTCTATTCCAGTGTCTAGATCTGCTGCCCTTCCATTCCCCTTCATCAAGAAGGCAATTCAACTTAGCAAACTTACCTTTCCCAAGTTTCAAGATGTCCCGCTTATCAATAATGTCATCAAGGAACTCCCCTTCACAAATCCACAGTTCTCTCCAAATAAAAGTAGACAAACCAGGATCAATAGAAACTTTGCTTGTAATCATATCTTGAATTCTAAGAAGATATCTCCACATCTAGGAGGGATTAGATGAGCAACCAACTCTCCAAACAAAGTCCTCCTTTATGTATCTAGCATGGATCCATCGCACCCACATTGAGTCCTTCTTTTGAGCAATACTCCAGAGGTTTTTAACAGAGCAAGCCACACTGATATTAGCTGTATGTTTAATACCTAAACCTCCTTCCTCTTTTGGACTGCATATAGCATCCCAAGAAACACTATGTGTGGCACTTTCAAAGGAGGCTCCCCCCCATAAGAAATTCCGACAGAGAGAATCAATTTCTTCAGAGACTGCTTTGGGGAGAGGAAAAGAGGAAGCCCAATAAAAATGGAAAGAAGCAAGGGTGGATTTGATTAGTTCAAGCCTACCCACATAAGATAGATGGATACCTTTCCAACCTTCCAATATGTGCTTGATCCTATCAATAATAGGTGAACATAGAGCTCTTGTCAGCTTCCCAGTGAATAAAGGCAGACCAAGATATTTTAGAGGAAGCTTGCCAATCTTGATGTTCAAATTCGAAGATTCAACCAATGATTCAACAACATGATTACAGATGACAACACTTTTGTCTAAACTGATACTCAAACCAAAGACACGACTGAACTCACTAAGAACTTTACCCACGCCTTCGGTTGAATTTATATCAGCTTCAGAGAAGATCACCATATCATCAGCAAAGATCGCATGGGAAACATCAAAATCATGGGCTCCACTGATAGGAATAAGGTTCTTTTCCACAATATTGTGATTCATGATGCTAGTAAACCCTTCCATAGATATCACAAAGAGGTAAGGGGTGAGGGGGTCCCCCTGTCTTATGACTCTAGTTGGTTTAAAAGCTTCTCCATGGCACCCATTAATCAAAACTTGCATGCTAGTAGATATAAAGAAAACATCAATTCAATGTATGAAGCAAAAGGGAAAATTCATACTAGAAAGGATCTTATTTATATACGACCAATCAATAGTATCATAGTCCTTCATGATATCTATTTTGATACACATCTTGGGTTTAGAACTCTTGAAGATATTATTAACCACCTCATTAACAAGAAGAGTAGAGTCACCAATCGACCTTCCTTTAATAAAAGCTGACTGGCTGGGACTAATGAGACTCGGCATAATAGGATGAAGTCTATTAGTAATGATTTTGGAGATAATCTTATAAAGAACATTGCATAAAGATATGGGCCTCCAATCCTTGACACAAGTAGGATTCTTAACTTTCGGGATAAGAGCAATATGAGTTCTACTAATTTCACAGAGAATCTTTCCACTTTCAAAGAAATTAAGAACAACCTTAGAGAGATCCTACTTGATGATAGGCCAACACAATTTGAAAAAGTGGTAATTGAAACCATCAAGGCCTGGGGATTTGTCCCCATTTGAGTTTTTAATAACAAAATCAATTTCCTCTTGAGTAACAATAGCACATAACGAATCAAACTGGTCTCTAGTTAGTTTAGGAAGAATCCAGTTATCATTCTAGTCATAGTCATCGTTATGAGAAGCCAAGAAAAGACTCTTGTAGAAACTAGTAACATGCTCTTTAATAGCATCTTCATCAGTGCAGATGGCATCATCAATAACCATACTTCTAACACTATTTCTTTGTCTTCTATTCTGAAGAGACGAGTAAAAGAACTTGGAATTCCTATATCCAAGTTTCAACCATTGAACTCTAGATTTTTACCTAACCAGAGATTCCTCAGCATTATAGGCTTCAATAGATAACTTCCTTTTCTCTTTAGCAAGTTGCTGAAGCCCCTCATCACCAGGGTCAACATCAACCTTGTTCTGTGCTTCACACACCTCAGCTTCAAGAATCTTCCTATTTTCATAGATATCCCCAACTTCCTTCTTATTCCACTTACAAAGAGCTTTTTTGAGCCTCCTAAGCTTTTCACAAACCCTAAACATCGGACAGCCATTAACATCCTCTTTCCAACTATCTTTGACAACATCCAAGAAGTCATGGCAAGAGGCCCAAGCATTAATGAACTTGAAAGGCGTTTTCTTCTTGAAATCATTCCCATCCAACTGAACAGAGATAATGTGATGATCACTATGAATAGAGGAAGTGATCATCCCCAAAGGTGAGGAAAGGCATCTATTAACCCTTGATTATAGAAAATTCTGTCAATTCTAGACATAACGAGATTCACCCCTTCTTGCCTATTATCCCAGGTATACAAAGAGCCTAAAAGAGTAGATTCAATAAGGCTAGCAGCATTAACAAAGTCATTGAAGAAGGCCATGGAGCTATAGGACGGCTCAGCAGAACCAAATCTATTAGCTGAGAACCTAACACAATTGAAATCTCCTACAATAAGCCAAGGAGCTTCACCAATGGATTTGTGAATACCAACAAGCTTGGGCCAGATGACATTCCTTTTAGCTTCCAAATTATGCGCATATATCGTCGTTAGAAAGAAAGAGAATCCATCATAGGAGATATGACAGTGCACAAATTGATCATCTATGAAAACTGGATCAATACAGATATCATCTAGGTTCCACATAATAAACACTCTCCCCAAAGGATGAGCATCATGATTTGAAATCCACTTCACATGAGGCCACACCCTATTAACCGCCTTTGCTATTTTCCTTCTTCTGACTTTAGTTTCAAACAAACAAACAATAGAAGAATCATAATTATGTACAACTTCCTTCACAGCATCCTGGTGCCCACTTTTATTGAGTCCGTAGACGTTCCAGGCCAGAACCGAAAGGTTGTCAACCATTTGGAATAGCACATGGAATCCCGCCAGCTATGGTACTTTCAGATTCATCAGGGAATTCAAGAACATGAAAACTGTTGGGTGAAACCGGTATTCTAGTAGCCTTTTGCTATGGAATTTTTGGTGCGTTCCTTGGAGGGTGACCATTCCTCCTAGAGGATTTATGGGTCCAAATACTAGCAGGAGTTACAGGAACATTTTGACCCTAAAAAAGGGGCGTAGCCGGATTGTTAGGAGGACTAGAGGCTCCTTCCAGTTGAACAGAGGGCATTTCAACGAGCATTTCCGCTGCCTGCATAGAAGATGTTACTGATGCCTCATTCAAAGCCTGGTCACCTAGAGGACAGTCATAGAAGGTTTCTGTAGAGCTTTGGCTATCCAATTTTGTCTTCTCAACCCAAACTTGCTTCCGCTTGGGGTTCTGAGTAGTCTTAACACAATCGCCTTCTCCATGTCCAAAGGTTCCGCAACACTTACACAAAACTGGAATCCATTCATATTCAATCCTTACCAAATCCTTAACACCATCATCATTGATGAGTGTCATCTCTGAAGGGAATAACGAAGTGGCTGGGATTAGGACTTGAATTCTGGCAAAATCTAGCCTCTTAAGCTTCCTAGTAAAGAAATCTGGTCGAAGAGGAGTTCCTACAAAACTTCCAATCATTCCAAAGACATCCTCATCCCAAAGCTCAAAAGATAGATCGTAGACATGAATCCACACCGGGACCTCAGTTAGCTTGAGTTTTTGCAGTGGCTCCCCTCTTTGCCATTTGTTAAGAATAAGCGGCTTGCCGGCAACATACCATGGACCACGTTAAATGGTTGTCCTCATGTCTTCCATATCTGAGAATCTGATGACGAAGTAGTAATTTCCTCTTGATAGGATCTCAATCTCCCCCTTGACTTTCCAGATCATGGATAAATGTCTGTACAGAGTAGGCCAGTACGGCTTCAGTCCGACAACATAGCTAGCAACTGTGTTCGACCATTTAGATGCGTTCCTTTCAGCAATGGACTTGGAATACCGAACAGCTCCATCAACTAAATCCAGTTGACATGGTTTAAGGGTTGAATCATCATCTTGCTTGGTTTCAAATAGATCTTTCCATGACTTTGTTCCTGTAGCTACTGGGACTTGCTGGTTCCTCCAGACCTGGTTCTTCCAAATTTGATGTAGAGGCTGAGGATTTGGAGGCGCTGCAAAAGGATTTGGAGGCACTGCAAGAGGACTCCTGTCGGTGCTCTTTACCACATCAGATGTTGGTGGTTCGCCAGTGTCTCCCTTGTCGCCCTCCTGTTCACCAGAGCTAGTCGTCATCCTGTTTGGGTCCTCCTAGTTGTTGACCATTCATGATTTGTTGAACGTTTTGTTCTATTTTGCAATTCCTTTTATCCATTGATGTAAATACCATGAAAACGGCAGTGATCTTTGAAAGAATGAAGTTATATGATGATAACATCATCTTGGGCATGCAATCCAACAACTTTCCCTTGCAAATGGTTTTGAAGCTTTGATCCAAACGGTTTCACCAAACCGTTTGGAGACTAAACGGTTTGCAAACCGTTTAGAGCCTTGAACCCCCAAACCGTTTAAGATGGTTGACTGTTTGGTTGGGTTGACCATTTGAGGTTAGAACCCTAGTACTTGTTGAATGAGGATCTAATGAATCCAATTAATTGAATTAATATGTGGACAATCATCTAATTTGAAACCCTAATCGGGTTAAATGCTGATTTTGCAATTGTTTAATTTAATTCTTTGGGTTGATTAACCCAAATGGTCTCAAGACCGTTTGGAGATCACCCAAACAGTATCAAGACCATTTGGAGGTCAACCAAGACTGTTTGGAGGTCTAGGGTTGAGTTTGGTTGGGTATTTTAAGATCCAAAGATACCAAATTGTAATGCAATCAATTGCTGATTTGATGATCAATCCAATGACCTGAACCTTAATTAGATTCTACAAATTTTCATGATGTAATGGGAAAATGGTCTCAAGACCGTTTGGAGGTCATCCAAACGACCTCAAGACCGTTTGAGGTCAGGTCATACCCAATTTGATTGGTGGTCCAATGATTTCAAAGAAATTAGTTTCACAATGACTAACATTAAAGGTTCATCGATTTCAAACCCTAACCCAATTGGATTCAAAACCCTAATTGATGATTAATTGATAGTTAAATCAATTGAGGGATGAATTATTAACCTCTCTTGAAGCATGGTGCTTAGGTTCAATTGATGAGTAATTGTATGAATTCAATTGATGAGGGGACTAACCTTGGAAACCCTAAATCAATTTGAGTGGTTGAGACCATCTTTGGTCCAATCAGTTTTGAGGAGGTTTGGACCAAACGGTCTCAAGACCGTTTGGGACCAAACGATCCCAAACCGGTTGAGACCCAAACGGTTTCAAACTTTTACTTTGTCAAACGGTTTCAAACTTTTACTTTGTCAAATGGTTTCAAAACTTTTACTTTGGCAAATAGTTTCAAGCACTACTTTACCAAACGGTTTCAAACTGCAAGACCTAGACCGTTTGAAGGTCTAAATGGTCTTAGACCATTTGGAAGTATCTCAAGCAAGACTGTTTGAGGTCTGATTGGTCAAGACCGTTTGGGGTCTTAGTGACCAAGACTGTTTGAGAAATAATTAACCCAAACCGTATGGATACTTAAGGTGATTAAAGGTCAATTGTGTTATTGATTATTATATGATGAAATTCAAGGATGATTAAGGTAATTGTACCCATAATAGGATAGGGTGATTAGTACCTTATGAATGATTAATCTTTGATGATGGAGGAAGTACTGACACCATACATGTGTCAGCTCTCCAATAAAGTTGAAGTTGACCTAATCCAATCAAGTCCGATGTAAATATCATTCTATAAGGATAAGAGAGAGAGAGAACTTCTTACATGAATTATTATCATGTAATGATTAATTCTCAACACTCTCAACATAAATGAATGTGTAATTATGGTATGATCCTTGATTAAGAGACCATGAACCCTAAATAAGAAGGTTAATGTGCCCTAACCCTAATTGAGGGCAATGAGAAGTGAAACCCTAATCAATGGTGATAGTTAACCCTAATTGAGGGCAATGATAGGTGAAATTTTAATCCATGGTAATAGTAAACCCTAATTTAGGGTAATGACATGAGAAACCCTAATTTAGGGTATTTTAGTAATAAACCTTGATTGAATGTGAATAGTAAACCCTAATTGAGGATGATGACATGAGAAACCCTAATAAAGGGTGAAACTATATGAAACCCTAAAGCAAGGGTGATGTCATGTGAAACTCTAGATAAGGTTAAAGTCAAAATGAAATCCTAATGTAATGATAAGATGTAAAACTTGATTCAAGGTGATACTATGTACTGGTATGTAACTCTTTAAAGTG
Organism: Alisma plantago-aquatica; assembly: GCA_963693085.1. Taxonomy (NCBI): domain Eukaryota; kingdom Viridiplantae; phylum Streptophyta; class Magnoliopsida; order Alismatales; family Alismataceae; genus Alisma; species Alisma plantago-aquatica. Next base: position 613,761,032 of record OY856412.1, on the reverse strand, counting down.
AAATCCTATACTGATATAGGATAAAGATGTATGGAACCCTAATTTTGGGATTGTAATGTTTGAGACCCTAAACTTTGGGCAATATGATGATAATCATAACCAAAATCTGGGTAATGAGATTAAGTATTCCTATTTGACATAAATTGGGAAATCTTAACTCAAATGAAGAAATAGTGATGTTATTCTGATAATGTAAACTGCTGATTTGTAATTGACATAATTGTTATCATGTGCACTAATTATGAAGGATACATGAGATGGTGGACATAGTCAGGTATGAGCTATGATGTTCTACTAATGAAATTGCTTTATGGGCTATTTGAGCTATAATATATTGTGTTTCCTAGTGAGAGGTAACAAGAGACATTATTGGGCTTTAAGAGCTATGTGAAATACCTGCACTACAATTATTATGTTTACAATGATCATTTAACCTGAAGGCATTAAGTTACCTGATAAATTGGTAACAAGTGTTTTGATGATTTGAGGATTTGAATACTCATGTATCATAATCATGATTATGAGATGATAAGGGATGAGATTACCCTGATGTGATAAGGGATTGAGATCCCAATATGTAACACAACTTTGAAAAGAACTTGATAGAAACAATATTCAATCTTTATAGCAATTGTTATAATGTTTTATGTGTGTAAACATGTTTGATGCTAAAAGAATACTATAATGTACTTAATTAATCAAGTAAAATAGTATCATGTAGAGCACTGACCATAGATCCATCATCGTCAGTAGTTTGGTGATGGTGAAATAGGTTTTCCTAAAGGAACTCCTGGAGGGCATACTTTTGAGTATGTGGGGGTTATGGGCGCGAATATCCTTACGCCCTAATGGAGGAATTGATGTGAGGTAAACATTAAATCTCTCAATCCTTCATTATATGTGAAGGGATGGATGTATCACTAATCTCCAGAATACCGGGATGGATGTACCATCAATCTCCCGATGATCTTAATGCCAGATCGATGTGAGATAATTATAATATCTCTCGATTGCGAAGAGAGTACAACATGCCACTGTAACTCTAATAGCAGAGTTGCCAGTATACCCTGGAAAGCTATTTGGCAGAGACATAAGATGTCATGTAGTTGGTCCTCACACTGACTGAGGAAGATGAGGTCATGGAAATCTGACTCTTCTATTGACCTATGTATGGTACCGATTTCGATTTCGCAATGGTCGGTTGGAGTATGAATGGTATACCTCATCTCCTCAGGGCATTAAGTATGTTTGTAAAATGTAATCAGCCATGTAGCATATTTTCTTAAGGTTGAAATACGATAATCATTGGTTGTTGTTACTTGTCTAGTATGCTTAATGGGAAAATGTTATTTATGCTCTTAAATTCCTTATTGGATAAGTAACATGCTGCTTTATAAAGTTAAAAGTGAAATGCTTTGAATAGATAATATTGTCCTAATCTGTTATATATTGAATTACCTGTTGTTAATCATTTATGAATCTTCTGCTCAGTTATATACCATTATCTGTGATAATAATGTTTCTGGCAGAGAGTTATATCTCTCGCTGGGACAATTTTCCAATTGTCTCACCCCCGTCAGATTCAACTTTTTAGGTAGACGCAGAAGAGGCAGAAACCTTATAGTAAGGGAAGAGCAGCAGTATCAGCAGAACCAAGGACAATAGTGAATTCTCAGGTGGAGACACTGGTTGTCATGTCATGTATATAGAGAGTCCTATGTGTTGTCTCTGTACTCTCAGGTCCTAGGAGTTAGTGGTTAGTTTAATATCGATATGAGATTTTGGCTTGATGCCTCGAGATTTTTATACTATCTTTGCATAGTCTAACAGGGCAGTTGATGTTGTAACTCTTGAGAAGAAAGGGTACAAGAGATGTACTAGTTAACCAGCATGTATTTGAAATACTTTGGTTCTTTATGAAAGAGTTTTTTAGTTTATGGATCTCTTTGTAAAAAGTTTTAATTTTTAGTGATTTCCAGTAATTCGCTGCAAATGATTCGCTTCTGCTTAAGTAAATCTTGTTTATGTAAGTTGGATGCAACAAATCTGCTGCTAACAAATGCTTTCGGTTAAGTAAATCATGTTTTTGTGATCAGTGTGTCACAATTTAGTGGTATCAGAGCTCTAGGTTCGTTGAGTCTACAGAGACATAGGACTAAGATGTTGAGTCTGTTCTAGTGTCTTCCATTGTATTTGATAGTGACTTCTGCTCATATAGGAGGAGAAGAAAAACTTGAAGATGTCTGGAACACATGAAGAACACACTAATGATAGTAGTGTTGCTGCACCAGGAGGAGGTGCAAGAGACCAGATTAGGGAAGAGCCTATACCTGAACAACCTCAACTGAACCCAGCCATAATAGAGAACCCAACTTTCTATGCATTGTTTGGGTAGTTCATGGCAACCATGACACACATGGCAGACAGGATGCCACCACCTGCACCTAGGGCACCAACCCATAATGAGGGATATGGAGCCGGAAAGACTTTTGAGAGACTTTATCGGGTTGGAGCCATAGATTATGCTGGTACATCTGATCCAACAGATGCTGATTTGTGGCTGACGGAGCTGGAGAAGGCTTTCACGATCCTTGATATTCCTGAAGCCGAGAAGGTAAGACATGCAGTGTACCTCCTAAAAGGGAGTGTTGGTCATTGGTGGATTATAGAAGAAGACAAGAGGCAAGGTGAAGAAGTTGGATGGGATGTATTCCGATGAGAATTCATCAGTAGATACTTCCCTAAGATGTATCTAGACAAGAAGATCTCTCAATTTGAGACGATCAAATAAGTACAGATGAACGTTAGTGAGTATGAAGCTAAGTTCATGGAGCTATTGCGGTTTTGTCCGCATATGGCAGTTAATGATGAGGAAAGAATTCAACATTTTGAGAAGGGGTTGAACGCTGAACTGACCACTCCTGTGCCTGCTTTAGAGAATAGGGTGAGGTTTGCCACTTTTGTGGAGTCGGTAAGGAGGATAGAAAGGTTTGAAATCGAGAAACGACAGACCAGTGGTAAGAAGGTATACACTCAGTTTCAAGGGCAAAGTTCTGAAAGTTTTAAGAAGTTGAGATTTTCTGCATCGACAACACCATCGAGATTCAATACCCAGATGCAATGAACGTCAAGTAGGGGTAGGGATCGTAGTATTGCTCCAACTAGAGCCCCCAACATAGCATCAACATCGGTGACTGGATCTCACAGACCCTATTTTGCGACCAGGGTCTGTTACCAATGTAGACAACTGGGACATCTAGCAAAGGATTGTCTAGACGGAAATTCAATTGTGACTCTACGTCCAAGGCAGAGTCAGCAAGGCTCACAAAGGAGGCAATTTTCTAGTAACAATAGAGGAAATGGACAAGCGTCCCAAGGTGGTTCATCAACACCTAACAATCAAGCTATGGTCAACAACCAGCAACTATGAGGTTCTATGCAATGAATCAATCTGATGCAATAGTCAACCCTGGGGTTGTGACAAGTCAGATGAAATAGATTCATTCTGATATTTCATTTCATGATTCTATGTGTTAAAAATAAGAAAGTAATTGTTTTTGAACTTCCTCTGACTAGTCCTATAAGGACACAAGGAAGATGAGAATTTACATTTTACTCAGTATTCCTCAAAATGCTTTATAATCTCTCTTATTTGTGTGAAACAAATTGAGATATATAATTGATGCCTGAAGAAAATTTAGGAATGAAAAATCCCTTGTGTATAATGATATGAAAAGTGAGGAACATGATAGTAAATAAAGTGCATACTACCTAATCTCAATACTTGTATACCCTGGCCAGGTGTATGATTATTGGAGATAGGGCAATTATGGAACTCTTAGATTGTTATCTTTCTGATTACTCTGATCAAGTAGTCATTCTGAAGCAATCTAGTGAGTATAATGAAACCAAATAATGATTGCTAAGTGAACTTTCCCAATTACATAGGGATTGCTGAGTGAACTTTCCCAATTACATAGGAATTGCTGAGTGAACTTTCCCAATTACATAGGGATTGCTGAGTGAACTTTCCCAATTACATAGGGATTGCTGAGTGAACTTTCCCAATTACATAGGAATTGCTGAGTGTACTTTCCCAATTACACAGGGATTGCTGAGTGAACTTTCCCAATTACATAGAGATTGCTGAGTGAACTTTCCCAATTACATAGGAATTGCTGAGTGAACTTTCCCAATTACATAGGGATTGCTGAGTGAACTTTCCCAATTACATAGGAATTGCTGAGTGAACTTTTCCAATTACATAGGGATTGCTCAGTGAACTTTCCCAATTACATAGGGATTGCTGAGTGAACTTTCCCAATTACAAAGGGATTGCTGAGTGAACTTCCCCAATTACATAGGAATTGCTGAGTGAACTTTCCCAATTACATAGGGATTGCTGAGTGAACTTTCCCAATTACATAGGGATTGTTGAGTGAACATTCCCAATTACATAGGAATTGTTGAGTGAACTTTCCCAATTACATAGGAATTGCTGAGTGAACTTTCCCAATTACATAGGGATTGCTAAGTGAACTTTCCCAATTACATAGGGATTGCTAAGTGAACTTTCCCAATTACATAGGGATTGTTGAGTGAACTTTCCCAATTACATAGGGATTGCTGAGTGAACTTCCCCAATTACATAGGAATTGTTGAGTGAACTTTCCCAATTACATAGGGATTGCTGAGTGAACTTTCCCAATTACATAGGAATTGCTGAGTGAACTTTCCCAATTACATAGGAATTACTGAGTGAACTTTCCCAATTACATAGGAATTGCTAAGTGAACTTTCCCAATTACATAGGAATTGCTGAGTGAACTTTCCCAATTACATAGGAATTGCTGAGTGGACTTTCCCAATTACATAGTAATTGCTAAGTGAACTTTCCCAATGAATTAGGGATTGCTAAGTGAACTTTCCCAGCCACATATGGTTTGCTAAGTGAACTTTCCCAAACAAATAAAGGATTGCTGAATGGATTACCTCTGTTAAATATATATATATGTTTCCCCTTTTGATAAACAACCTTGGGTAATGATAGGAGTATGTTCCTTTATGTTTCTTCCTTTCATTAACATGACAATCAAGTACGTATTATTATATATGATGTACATGGATTAGAAATAATCCGTTGATGGATACTTAGAAAATTATCAGTTTGCTTTGGACTTTGGTTCCAAGATAATGATATATGGAACAAGCAATGTCCTAAAATAAAAGAAATACCTTGTGATGGTAACAACAGAGAAATGAAAATGATAAAAATGAGATGTGTTCTCAACACATATGATGAATACGAAAGTAAGGATTATGGTACCTGAGAAATAATAGATGATTTATGTTGGTTACCTGTATTGGCCAACTGTGAAATCAATCTAGTTACATAAAATAATATGGACATCATATGTTAGGGGTTTATGCTCTGCATAAACATAAACATTGATAAGGTTGAACTAATGGAAGGAACAATTGTAATTAAGGTGGAAAAGTTTATCAAGCTAAAAATATTTCCTTAAAATAACCCTGTGTGGAAGAACTTTGTTTGGATTAAAGATCTATGACATCTCTATGACATTAAGATGTTATGTGGAGACTTGATGGTATGAGAAATGAATAAGAATATGTCTCTCCTTTTCCTGGTATTTCGGGGACGAAATCCTTGTTAGGGGTTTATAATTTGTAACATCCCTGATCTGGGTTATGCTTAAACCTAGATGTTTTGCTTAATAAAGTTGATTGTATGCTTTCTCTTATCTCTTGAAAAGTAATTAAGGCTCAAGAGGAACTTATATTTCAATTTTAGTCCTTTTTGAATAATGTTGAAATAATGTTTTACTTATTTTGGACTAAAGTGCAAATTACCCGAGTTGAGGGGTTAAATTGCAAATGTTACATGATAAGATGTCCTCATGTGTTGAAGCATTATGAGAATGAAAATGATGCAGATGTATGACTTGTAGGGGCCTGAATAACAAGAAAGAGCCTGTTGAGCAATGTTTGTGCATTAAAACCTAGTTTTGGTGTAATGTGCAATTTACCCAAAATATAGGGTTTAATATGCAAAATACCACTTCAAGAGGGTACCTCATGATTCTTGTCATCATGTAGAAAAAATAATTTGAGAAGGGCGCCTCATTTGAATCATTTTGGAAGAAAGAGAATCTTGATATTAAAATAATCAAGATTTAAGCATAATTGGAACTTCAAATTAATGCAAAAAAATAAATATGTTAATCGAAGTGCCCATCAACCAAAATGGTAATGGTTTAAATTAGATAAGGTTGGACGAGCATATTCCTTGCAAAGGCACGAAAATATCTAAGTAAGTGGAGAACCCACTCACATTAGTTAAATCAACAGTAATATCCACTAAAACTGGGATATTAGTATTATATGATTTAAGGTGCTTAGTTTGCTTTTCCCTAATTCATGGATAATGAAGAGGAATTCGAAGGACGGGAAGATGGCTTTGCATGCAAGGAATTTATGGGGGAGAGGTGGCACCAATTTTGGAATTAAAAGGATTTTATAAAATATTTTCTCTCTCATTGAATTTCTTATAAAAACACCTTTTACAACTCAATTGAGAGGCTCTTTCAAAACCACTTCCACTCTTTGTTTTCAAAACAACCAAGGGAGCTTTGGAAGATCAGGAGGACAACCCCCAACCTGTTGGTAAGCTCCATGACCTCTTTTCACCTTGATTCCATGATAGAAATTGAAAATCAATGCATGATTTCTTCTTATCTCCATTCCATCTTCAATTCTAGCCATTCCTTTTCACTCAAAAGCTTGAGGAACGAACCTTGTGGGGTGAGAAAGCTTCTTTCACCATTAGGGATGTGAAGTTGGAGCTTTGAAGCTTCATTGAATGTGGGTTATATAACTTGAACCCTTGAACTTTGTTATTGATTCCATATCTTTATCAACTGTTGATTCCTTCTTTATTCCCGAAATTTTATTTGAATGATTGATGAAATCACCATGGAAATTAAAGCAAGTTTAGTGGGTTTGTAGCTTTAACATGATGATGTCATCACAAGCAAACACCTCAATTAATATCCTAGGAAAACAATTTCAAAATTTATGACCAATCAGTTTCAATGAAATTGGCCAAACGGTTTCATCAAACCGTTTGAAACCAAACGGTTTCAAACCGTTTGGACTGGTTGACCATTTGCAATGGTTGACTATTTGAAGAAATAGGCTGATGTAATTGGATATTGATCCAATGGTTTCAATTGGTTTGATCTTAATGGTTTCAATTGTGAATGATCCCTCAAATGCAAACCCTAATCGGGTTGAGTGTTGAATCCTAAAGTAATTGAATCAATTTTTTGGGTTGACTAGCCCAAATGGTCTCAAGACCATTTGGAAGTCAACCAAGACCGTTTGGAGGTCTATGGTTGAGTATGATTGGATGGTTGAGGATCTAGTGATATTAAATTGAAATATAATTAATAGCTCAATTGATGATCGATTCAATGATGCAAACCTTGATTGAATTTCACAAATATCAATGATGGGATGGGTCAAACGACCTCAAGACCATTTGGAGGTCATCCAAACGACCTCAAGACCATTTGAGTTCAGGTCATGTCATGGTTTGATGATGATCCAATGATTTCAATTGAATTAGTTCCACAATGTCAACCATTGATGGTTCCTCGATTTCAAAACCCTAATTGATGGTTTCTTGATTATAAACCCTAGTTTAATTGTGTTCAAAAACCTAATTGAAGGTCCAATTGAAGGGTGATTCAATGGTTCAATTGAAGAATAAATCAGTAGTTCAATTAATAGATGGTTTAATGATTGAAACCCTGAATTGATAAAGTGATGGAAGACCTTTTTGGTCCATTCAGTTTTGAGAGAGTTTGGACCAAATGGTATTAAGACCGTTTGAGTCCAAACGGTCTCAAGACCATTTGATACCAAATGGTCTCAAACCGTTCGTAGACCCAAGTGGTTTCAAGTGTGAATTGTCCATACAGTTTCATTATTGTTTTGCTTAAACGATTTCAAACCATTCAAGGTCTGAGTGACCAAGACCGTTTGGGGTCTAAGTGACCAAGACCATTTGAGGTTCAATTGGTCAAACCATTTGGACACCTAATATGATTAAAGGTCAATTAGCTACTTGATTATTAATGTTGTAAAACAAAGTTGATTATAATGATTAACCCTAACTGTGTGTACTTAAATGAAGAGCTGAACTAGATCAATCTTGGAGTACTTAACATCCTAGAGAGGATGAGAGAGAGAGAGAGAGAAAGAGAGAGAGGAATGCTTACATAATTAAGCCCTAATTCTCTCATTATGAATAAAATATGTAATCAGGGTTTGATCCATAATAATGAGATCATGAAACCCTCATTGAAAAGATTAATGAGCCCTGACCCTAATTTAGGACAAAGCTATGCGAAACCCTAATTTAGGGCAAAGCTAAGTGAAACCCTAATTAAGGGTAAAGCTATGTGAAACCAATATATGGGGAGATGTTATGTGAACCTTAATTTATAAAGATGGAAAACCCTATTCCTAATAATGGAATGGTGATTAATATATATTGATAGGTGAAATACCTAAGGGGATTGGTAATGGATGGCCTTATATCAATATTGCCTTAATTCAAAGACGAGTCCATATCATTAGTAATAGTTGAATATTCTAAATAAATGACTTATGACCAATACATTACATGATAAATGTGATGAAGTGGTGCATAAAGTATTATGATGGGAAATACCCTAATACAAGCTAAGTGGATGACCTCAAGTAAGATAAAAGTGATGAGGGAAGTGATACATCAAGATATGATACATATCACATCCAACACCTTAAGATTTATACAACTTGATGTATTTTAAATCCAATATATTTGGATGAGTGACACATGAAGTGTGTCATGTCAATTGTTACATTGAGATGTAATGTACTTTGATAAGTGTAGGCTAACATGCCTTATGAAAAGGTTAATCCAAATCAATAAACTTTGATACAATCATGTTCTGGTAAAGATGAGAGAGAAACTCATACTTTTTGTTGATAATTCATTTAATGATGAATGATGATAATAAATAGGTATGATTGAATACTTATGTTATCAATATTGGCTTCTAGCTATGTGAAGCAATGAAATAGGACTTGAACATTAATAATGTGATCATGAGAACCTAAATGGTTATTTATGGAAATCCCTAATATAGGGTGATGAATGTGATACAAAACCCTAATACAGGGTGATGCTATGTAGATTCCTAACACAAAGTGATCCTATGTGAAGCTCAAATACAGAGTGATGAGTTATGAATGTAATAAGAAAACCCTTGCATTGCATGGTACTGATATATAATGGATATAATTGTTATCATGAGTACTAATCATGCAGGTATGTTGAGATGATGAGCATATCCAGGTATGGGCTATGATGCTATGTATATTGAAAATGTTTTATAGGCCTTATAAGCCTCCATATGCTTTGTTGCTTAGTGAGAGGTAACCTGAAATTAATGAGCCATGTGTGTCATATGATGTTTTAATGATTGAAATTGTTTATGGGCTTCATAAGCCATAATATGCCTTGTTGCCTATTAAGGGGTAACAAGAGGTGATATGAACCTTGTGAACTATGTGGAATACTTGTGTAGCAAGAATCATGATAACCTTGGTCAGATGACCTGAAGGTATTAAGTTACCTGTTAAGTGGTAACAAGTATTCTATGATAAACTAAGGGTTTGAATACCCGTATTTTATAATCATGATGATGAACTTGTTAAGAAATGGAAATGTACTTGATGAGATGAGGGATTAAGATCCTAATACTTCATTAAAAGAGTATGGCTACATGCCATGACTCCACAATACAATACCAGGCATTAGCTGTGTGATCTAAGCCTAAAGTTAGTATATGTTATGGCTATAACTCTATAGCGAAGATGTCAATATACCCTGGCAAGATAATTGTAATTTGATACGTGATATCTTTGCCATATAATCTCGTACTGACCAAGAAGGTTGATATTACCCTGCTTAAGCATATCCTAGAATGATAAATGTTATACATGTGCTTTAATTCCTCACTAAATATCATGCTGACTTATCAAGTTATAGCTGAAATGCTCAGAATAAGAATACTGCTCTAATCTATTTAGACATTGATCTATTTGCTGTTAAATATATATAATTACTCTACTCAGTGTTAATTCAATAACTGTAATAATAATGTTTCTGGCGGAGAGTTATATCTCTCGTTGGGGCAATTTACAATTGTGTCGCCCCCGTGGGAACTACATTTGTTTTAGGTGGACGCGGACGAGGAGGCAGGAATCCTTCAATAGGTGAAGGACAACAACAGCAACAGCAGGGACAACAGTGAATTCTTAGGTGGAGACACTCGTTGATATGCCTTGTATAAATGTACATAGAGTCTTATGTGTCATCTCTGTACTCTCAGGTCCTCAGATTAGTAGTTAGTGCTTTTGAGATTTTGGCTCAATGCCTTGAGATTTTATACTGCCTATGTTTAGTTTAACAGGGCAGTTGATGCTTGTAATTCTCAGAAAAAGATGATACAAGACATGTACTTGTAAACTAGTATGTAATTAAATTACTTCAGTTCTTTGTGAAAGAGTTTTCCTATGTGTGGACCTCTCTGTAAAATGGTTATAATTTTTAGTGATTTTCGGTAATCCATTGCTAAAAAACGCTTTCACTTAAGTAAATCATGTTTTTGTGATCGGTGTGTCACATTCAACTACTTCTCCATGAAGCACACCGTTTTGTACTATCTCTCTATCTACTGTGGCTACTCATTGTTTCCCACTACCCATATCTTAAAAAATTCCCTATTGCTACCCTCTTTTTGCACATTTAATGCGTGAACCCCTAACTAGGGGTCATGCCCCATAGACCCGTAGCAGTTGGACAACCATCTACCAAGGAGGACCTTTGCCTCTACCATCAGAAGTTACAACAACTCTTCTACACCAATTTTATTCCCCTCCTACTGCCCCTCATTGTGCATCCCTTTCCACGTATAGTGCCCATTGTCTCTTTTCGACACCAACTACTTATTCACTTTGTGTTTAGTGTGTTGTGAAATATAGAGGAGAGAGAGAGTATGAGGAGAGAGAAAATGTATGAAGAGGGATTAAGTGGAGAAAGAGTATGAATGAAATGATATGTATTATGATAGGATATTCATATCTCCATAGAGCTTCTTGTTATTTGACACATCCATCTTCCATTGTCTGTGTGGCGCTTTATTCTCACCAAACATCATACTTCTAGTGAGTCATAGGTGTATCTCTTTCCCCACAACATTTTTCTTGTTTGTGTTTCCAGTGAATCATTAGTTTCTCTCATTCTCAATTACATTTGCCATATAAACATAGGTTGGCTTTATATACTTCTCTTATTCTAGTTCGCTATCACTTTTATGCAAGTTGAAGGATCTCAGTAACAACATTGACACATCAAGACAAATCTTGTTGCTTTTATTTCACCCTCTTGTTCCCTATGGTGCTAGTTTGTAATCATCATGCTGCATCTCATAAAATGGACGGTTACTTTTTAGGAAGCTTGCCAATATCAAGCCTACAATGCCACATCTGCAAGGTTGATGATTCATCCTGATAATATCTTCACCTAAGCTATTTTTCATGTCTTCTTGAAGTTGTATCTTCACGTTCCATGATGTTACTTCTAGTGATTTACTTTGACTTTCCTTGATGGTTTCCTTTATTCTCATCAAACCCTGGAGAGTCACACGTCAGATAGTTCTAATTTGTTAATCATCATCACCTCATCATATCTCTGTTTGAAGATACTTCTACCGCCACATCATTTGATGTGTTGATTGTGCTTATTCCAATGACACATTTCTTTCTAATGAAGATGAGGTAGTCATGGTGTTTTGATTGTCTGGTCCACCTTGATGGTGACGTTCTTCACTCCGCTTTTCTAAAAATCTTTTACAAAACTTAAGTATTTTTAGCCTACAAAATATAACTTCAAAGCAGGCGTCATCAAATTTTTAATATGTTGGAGAGTCATTTTTAAGGGGTGTCAATCTTGTATGGACCTAATTATCAAACATGATGTAATGGAAACCGATACCATACAACATGTATTATATATAGTCTCATTAGATAATATGAAATATATCAATCTTATTATATATTATTAATTATATATATACGTCATTCTCTTTGTGGGTGTTTAAAACCAGTGACTTCACTACAGGTGAAAAGTTATTAGATGTACATACTCCCTATACGATTGAAGAATTAGATGATGTAAGAGAACAATGGGCAAAAGCCTTACAAGTAGTGGAATTTTTTATTATGATTGGGATACTGATGACGATAATAATAAATAATGATATTTTTTAAACTTTGTTCTCATAATTATTTTTGTATTTGATGACATGTGAATGAATTTTTTTGAATTGTCATATGTGTGAATGTGAAGATGATCAATACATGAATGTTTCTACATGTGTATGAATGTGAAAAAAAATTAAATGAATGGAACTGCAGGTTGCTAAATGTGTGTGAAAATGGAGGAAATTTGAAATGGAACTACTGGTTTCTACATGTGTGTGATGAAAAATAATATGAATTAAATGTTCTTATACATGTGTGTGAATCACATGATCATAAATTGTTGTCTATCCTTGTTAATTTTAGAAGTTTGTGGTCTGTTGTTGGCTGAAATCAAAGGGTGTTGTAAACCTGTAGTTCAATTATGCATCCTGCTGACCAGGCGGACAACAGGCCTGCAAACTGATAAGAGAAAAAAAAATAGAACATAGGCATCTTTTATTAGTATAAAACAGACGCCTATCGTGTCTTTGCTGACGCGTTATTAGTATAAAATAGACGTCGGTTATTAGTATAAAACAGACACCTATCGTGCCCTTGCTGGCGTATTTTATTGGTGGCGGGAATAATTATGGCCTCGGTTATTAGTATAAATCCGACGTCTTTTAGCAGGGATATAGGTTCGGTTATAATTAAAAACCGACGCCTATTGTGTCCTTGTGTTTTGGCGTCGGTGTTGAAACTGACGCTGAAAGTTTCTACTTTTAGTGGCGTCCACTTGAGCGTTGCTTTGAAAACAAAATAAGACTGGATCCCGACTGGATTAGTCATGATTAGTGTCTACGTGGCATAAAAAGACAACTTCCAGTCTGAATTAAATCCGGAACCAAACAGGAGCTTAGGATGTGCCGGTGCGGAAGCTGCTCACTAGTTTGCATTTACTTTCCCTGCTTTACCTTATTGCTGGTATAGTATCGATATTACTGTGCTTGCAATGTAATGAGTGTTTGCAATGAGACGAGTTGCCAAAACATGACTGAATCCAGATAAATTAATCTAGATCTATTACTAATCCAGTCCAAATTTCATAATCTCGATCTCGAACTAAACAACTAGCCCCTGTTTGGTTCGAGATCGAGACTACGAAATACAGACCGGGTTAATCGATAGATCCAGATCAGTTTATCTGAATTCAATCCAGTTTTTATTTGGCAACCGAATCTCATTGCAAGCACTTATTAAATTGGACTGGTCTCGTAACTTGGGTTTTTAGTGTGACAGATAAAATAAAATAACACAAAAGACATAACCATATCAGGACTGGGATCTTGGAATCCTGCTGATAGCAAGTTTGGATTAGAGGATTACAGAATCCAAAACGAACCCCGTTAGTCCAATTTTTACAAAATAAAATAAGACTGGATCCCGACTGGATTAGTTGAGATCAGTATCTATGTGGCATAAAAAGACAACTTTCGTCTGAATTAGATCCCGAACCAAACAAGATATGCCGGTGCGGAAGCTGCTGCACGAGCCCGCTGAACAATAGTTTGCTTTTACTTTCCCTGCTTTACCTTATTGCTGGATAGTATCGCTATTACGAGTAAGATCTTGATGCGGGAAAAGAAAATCAACTCAAGGTTCGAAACGACCCTTTGTTGACCGCCAAGTGACACTCAGATATGAGTGCGCTTTTCTTCTTCAGCAAGATTCACAGGCCGTTGAACTCGGGCGGGCGCATTGCATTGTTGAGTCACCTGAAGCAAGCAGGCAGGTCCGCAGGGTGCATTGATCTTCCGGTTAGGGGTAATTTTTTTCCTAACCCTTCCTAACTCTACAACCGCACCGCCACAACAACCACGGCACAGTGCCCTCCAGCATAGCAAATGGGAGGAGTAACTGGTAATATAACAAGACAGTCAGAGATACTAAAACTTATTACTGCTGCAGCTATTGCTATTATTATTATTATTATTATTATTTTGTATGTTTATCATATTGGAATTTGTAAATAAAATACTTTTGAGGGTTGATCCTGATATTATAACATGCTGGTTGATGACAAAGAACTTGAAGAGACGACTGTTTACCGTCAAACCAACTTCTACAAGTCTATCAAATTACCAACGAACTTTACCCAGCCATACTCCAAAAAGAAATATAAAACAGTCACTAACTCTATTACATAAAGCCACTACGCGGCCGCCCTAACGAACCTAACACCCAACAAACCAGGCTTTCCGCTGATTACCAAGCTAGCCAGCTATAACTGTGCTGTATACTCCACTCTCCCATCCACATCCTTCCCGTCGGCAAGCCAGGGAGTATCATATCCATATACCTTTGTTATCATTATCCCCTCACTACCCAAAATATCCCCAGCCTTTTCCGCCATCAAACAAACGAAAATCCCCTTCTCCCATCCTCTGCAGAGTGCAGACAGAGAACCCACCTCCCCCAGTTCACAGCTAGAATCTTACCAGAGAGAAGCATGTCCAAAACCGGATGAACCAACCCAGACTAACGTTCAAAACATGTTAAACGAAATTCCCATTGTCAAGTACACTACGGAATTTACTATGTTATGTTAGTACTTTACGACTTAACATTTTCAATTTTTTTGTCCTTTTAGGTAGAATGAAATCAAAGGACATCGTCATTAATTAGGCCCAACATATTATGGATGTTGTTAAAATAGCTTTTCCGAATGCACGCCATCGATAGTGTATGTGGCATATTATGATTTTTTTTTTTGAAAAACGCATTTCTAAACTAGTGAAGGATGTAGTCTATGAGAGTACATCCATGAGGAGTTTGAGAACACTTGACATCGAGCTATTCAACTCAAAAGGTAAGAAAGAAGAGAGTCGGCTTATTAGTATTCACGTTCTAAAAAAGCTTCGGGTGCCTATTTATGTCAATCATTTCTTCTGGGCCGACATGTCTACAACACAGAGAAGTGAATCGATGAACATATTTTTGATGGCTACATGAATTCATGTACATCACTAAATCAATTTGTTTCATATTTTTATTCATATCTTTAATCAAAATATAAAAAAGATAAGCGAGCAGACTTTGAATCTTCAACAAAAGACCACACCTCAAAACAACACTCAAGATTGAGGCACAATATGCTGAATCATTAACCATCAATGTGTTTAGGTAATTCCAAAATGAATGGAAGGTATTAATAATGTTTTGTGAGTCCAAATTCATATAAGAAGATTCTTTCCAATCATCATTTGTTCTTATCAAAACATAACTGTAATGATAAACTCAGCTGAATGCAAATCTTTTCTGAAGGAGTTTCATGTATAGTACAGAAATCACGAGGAAGACATTAACTATTCATCTTTATCTTTTGAGTTAAAGGGAATTTTATGCCGTCGTATTCTACGTGTTATTACCCGAAACCTAAAGTTTGATAAAATACCCCATAAGAATATACACTGGACGGAAGGCGGAAATATATACATCATGATTACAACACCTACAAAACCTCTCACGTCCTTCTTGCTAGTGTGGGTGATGAGCTAGAGAAGTGTTTTGAGCACATTTATAGAATATGTGGTGGACTAACAAACTTAGCAAGATCATCTGTTGAAACTACAACATGTGAAAAGGAGCTAGAAAATGCATACGAGAGGATAAACACCATTTTTAAAGAGAAATGATAAATCACAATGGTAAATGTTAATTTATAATACTATACATGCATTTGACATCTTAGTATTTTTATTGGTACTTTTTCATGTATTTTCATTTATTACATGAAAACATACCACTATACACGACATTGATGTAGCTATTCATGTTGGAAAGCCATCATTTCATGGAAAAAGTCAAAGAGAGTTCTAACAATCCCTGCCCTCTATTATCCACAATTAAGGTGGACCGAGAGTGAAAGGGCCATTATCATAATTCCAGGATCAAGGTTTGTCAAATAACCAATAATAATTGAAAATTTTCATTGAATGGAAAATAGTTTGATAATATTATGAAGATAGAATCTCCTCTCGGGAGTTACATGGAACAGAAAACTAGTGTTTGCAACATAAAGTAAATCTAACTATCTACAATCCTCTAGGGTAACTTTAAGCATTTTTTTGGGTGCCTTCTTCTCTGGATGTCCATCTTTCAGATTAATTGTAGTTTAACCCAAAACAACGTGAAAAAAATGTGGTTAGTATATCGAGATATATTGTGTATGTAGGTGGAAACAAAATATATGCTTGTATGTGTAACAACATAATCATACATAGTAGAAATTATCCTCACAAAATTGAACATGTATTTTCTTTTCTAACTTATCGACCCTTATCCTTTCACACTCTATTGTGTGTCCTCTCTTAGGGGATCCTTTTTATGGGGAATCCACTCTTTATGGTTTGGTCCCTGCAATGGACTTCTTAAAACCTTCCTTTTTGGGCTAGGTTTTATATCAGCCTTCCTTTCCGAGCTTGTCATGTGGTGACCTTTCTTTCTAGGCTTGATCACTAGTCATTCCCATAATGACTTCTCTCAACCCATGCTCTTTAACTCATTAGAGATAACTATCTAGGGTTTGGGGACATTATATTTATATAGATGATACTCATAGGGGTTTTATAGATTTTAGGAATTAAGTAAACAATCAAGAAATTTAATTGCAATGCACACGGGAAACTTTAGAAAATCACATAAGTAGTTAAAGAGAGTATTCATATGCGTAACCACATACCTTTCAGAGATGACTTAACTTCTGAGTAAATAAGAGCAGATGCAATCAATCAAGAAGTCACTGTGTATTTAATATATAACATCCAAGTACTACTATTGTCTTCACAAAATATCCATTAAGAGTGACTTCGGCTCTAAGTTCAAGTTTTGGGGTCAAATTAAGGTTTCATTAGGGTTAGTCTCCTCAAGCCCTAATTATCATATTTCAAATCAAGCTAACTAAAGATGGAAACTTCATCAACCAAGGCAAGTACACCAGTGAACTACTCAAACTCTTTGGGATGGAGAACATGAAGCCGATGGACACACCCAAGTCCAACACCACCAAACTTGATAGAGACGAAGAAGG
The DNA here is from genome assembly GCA_963693085.1 of Alisma plantago-aquatica. Lineage (NCBI taxonomy): Eukaryota > Viridiplantae > Streptophyta > Magnoliopsida > Alismatales > Alismataceae > Alisma > Alisma plantago-aquatica. The sequence continues at coordinate 613,743,625 of OY856412.1, read as the reverse complement.
TGAGAAGGTAGATGAGAAGCTCTATAGAGGTATGATTGGAAGTTTACTTTATTTAACTGTCTCTAAACTTGATATTATGTTCAGTGTTGGCTTGTGTGCTCACTTTCAATCTAGCCCTAGGAAATCACATCTTATTGCTGTTAAGAGGATTTTGAGGTACTTAACCAAAACGCAAAACTTTGGACTATGGTATCCTAAGTCAAGAGACTTTACTCTTGTTTCATATAGTGATGTGGATTATGTAGGTTGTTTGGTTGATAGAAAGTGCACAAGTGGCATTTGCTTCCTTCTAGGACCATACTTGATGTCTTGGTTTTCTAAGAAATAGATCACTGTGGCATTATCAACTACCGAGGTTGAATACATTGCAGCCGGGAGTTGTTGTGCCTATGTCCTATTGATGAAGAAAATGCTCCAAGACTTTAACATACATTTTGATGCTTCTCCTATCTATTGTGATAATACTAGTGTAATAAATTTTTCTTATAAATCCTATATTGCATAGTAGAGATAAACATATAGAAGTTTGCCATCATTTTATTCGTGATCACATTGCCAAGAAGGATATCATATCACACATGTGGACACAGAAAATCTGTTGGCAAACTTTTTCACTAAACCTCTAGCTAGAGAGCAATTAAGCTTTATTAGATCTAAACTACTCATTGTTTCTTTGGATGATATTGACATGTTGTCTAGCTAGTTGTTTTTATCGTATATGTCTTGCTCATGCTTTCCTCATCTTGCTTGCCTAAATTTTGTTTAAAATGTACTTAACTTGCTTGTTGACATGCTTAGTTCACTTGTTTTTGATTTTTTCTCAAATTTCTTGGTTTTATCACTAAATAGTAGCCAATGATGAGTGACATGTGCCTAAGTATGTTCAGTATACATAATAGACTTGAAAAATGAATTTAGTTGGCATGTATATGGATAGAAATAAAGTTTGATGGTTTTAGGTCAGGTTGACCATCGGTCGAGTTTCCCCCAGGACAAACTCGATCAATCAGTGGCCAAGAGTTGTTCTATAGAGGACCAATCGGTCGAGTTTCCAACTCTCAGAACTCGACCGATTCACGGGTTGAAGCAAATTTAAGTTAGGTTCAGCCGACTATTCTCCCTCTCAATTAGAGAATAGACGACCGATTCCTCTTCCTCTAGCCCTAAGCTCTCACCCCCATCCCTAAACCTCCCTATCCTAGCCCTTTCCCGACCTAGATAGCTCAACCTAGACCTCACTGATTGCTCCCTGGTTGTGTTTGGACAGCTTTTGAGGTTTGCTTTGTGTGTTTGTTCGTTTCTCTTTCTCCTTTTTGCCTCCATGGTTTCCCAAAGGAGAAAATGACCTACTGCATGCAATGCACCTTCGTCCTCTTTGTCAAATTGCTTGATTCCTTTCGACGATACCTCTTTTGTCTCAATACAGGCTGTTAATAGGTATAAGGACCTTCTTCCTAGGAGTCCTTTTCCATTTGGCGCCTTGTTTGAGCCAAGCCCTAGGCGTCAAGCGGTTATTGATCAAGTTGCTAGGTTGCTTGCCATTCATCACCTTTCTCTCTTGGCCGTCGAGCATGATTGCTTTCATAATTTGATGACTAGCACAAAAGTAGTTCACGAGTTCTATGCTAATTTGCGTTGGAACTACGACTCCCTCGTACCCCCGCCAAATGCTCGAGTAATCCTAACCTCGATGATCATGGGTAAGCATTTCCAAATCTCCGAGGATATTTTAAATGTCTTTCTTTTCAGAGATGAGGAAAATGATACTTGGCGCAAGGATTATGGCGAGTATTTCAATCTTTTGGATCTGGAAGGTTTCTACAAGTAAAATGAATTGACTCTTCTTGACATTCATCCATACTTGAAGAAACCTAAAATTCTATATAAGAAGAAGAGCACCCTACCTTCCTCCTCCCATGACCTTAGGAAGTGCATTCTGGCTTTAGTGATCAACTGCAACATCCATCCAAAGAAAAATCAAACAGATATTGCAGAGCACACTACTGTCATTATGTATTCCATGCTAGAGAACATCAGTGTCAAGTGGGCCAGATACATTCTACACCATATGACCTGCTTTGACACCGGTAAGAACACCAAAGGAACCCATCCCCCTTACCCTACCCTGATATGTGGTTTGTTTCAGTTCGCCACTGAGAAATCACTCTTTTCTGACTTTCATTATAAAGTAGCCAGGAAAGGTGTATGTATCAGTGAAACTACGATTTAGAACTGTGTGCCTGTGTTTTCCTCTTCCACCCCTGGTGCTTCTCTCTCTGCCTCAGCCTCTGCAACCCCTACCTCCTTTTCCCGAGCTCTACCTCCTCAGTCTCCTCCTAGACCTAGCCGTGCTTCGTTCTGTGTATCTAATGAAACCCTTATGGGCTACATGATGCATCAACAAGCATACAACCAATAGGTTCAGGACCACATGCATTAGGATCTATGTTCTATCATGTCTACCATGAACCTATCATGTGCTTCACCCTACCCCACCTACCAGGCCTACCCTGGTAGTGATTATGCTTCATATGCATACAACCATTACTATCCCACACCCGGGCCTTCCGCTGCTGCTCCTCCTCCTCCACCCTTTGCTGTTGGTAGCTCTGCTCCTGCCTTCCTCATGTTTCCTACTGGCCTCTTGGCCACCTTGCTTGCCAGCCTTGGAGACTTTGCTCCATCCTTTCCTCAGGACAATGAGCTTCACGCTCTTGGCATGTCTTGGGATGAGCAAAATGCTTGTTGGCCCAGTCACACTTTCGGTCCTCCTGCTGATGAGGAGATGCCTGACCAGGCTGATGATGCTGAGGCTGATGATGATGATGACGGTGATGGCGAGGATGCTTCTGATGATGGTGATGGTGATGGTGCTGGATCTGGTGATGAAGGCACTACTGCTGCACCTTCTGATGGAGATGAGGACTACGAGCCTGGAGATGATGATGATGATTGTGACGTCCCCAGATTTTCTTGAAACTTAATCTGATGTGTGACGTCCAAATTGAAACCCTCACCTTAGCGACAATCCCAATTTAAACATCCCACATAAGGCTAAGAAGAAGAAAATCAAGGGATTCAGAAGGAAACAACCAGTAGCACATGTACATGAACAATAATAAAACCATACACACATGTTCACCATTCAACATATAATTACAACATGAATTGTTACAACATTTGATATTACATATTGAACATCAAACTTATACAAATACATGTACTACCTCTAAACTACACGATCTTAAGACAACAGGTCCGCCTGTACATCAGCTCGCCATACAACTCTCACTATCCTGGATCTTTAGAGCATCACCACAACCTAGACAAAAGATTACATGCGGTACACGTCAGCACAATATTCAAGAATATTGTACTGAGTACGCCTACGTGTCTTTTATTTACCTCTCATCATATCTTGGCAATAAGATAAAACTAATACTTGGCAGTTGTAAAGAAATATAAGAAAATCATATACTTGCACAAAGTTGTTCATTAACAAAAAAGAACACATATTTTAAGCACATTTCCATCATACATCTCGTGCGTCTGCCACGAAGTGGCTTTGACGTCTTTAGGCCTTATGATCTACCACCAAGTGGTTTGTGATCATTATACAAACATCATATGATCTACCACCAAGTGGTTTGTGATCATTATGCATGCGCTCTACCACCGAGTGGTTTATGAGCTATCTTATGATGGAACATCTATATTATGTTTGTAGGTTTTCATAGCCATAAATATGGAAATTCAAGCAACATAGCATACAAGATAATCATTTCAATCAATACCATATGCCAAGTCTTTACTCCCATATAACACAAGCATAATGTATAATAAGCCAAGCAAGAGATAATGGCGTACCTTGATCAAGACAAACCTAATCATCATATTCCTCATGTCAACTATGTATCCCAGATCAAACCCTGATAAAGAAAAGACCATATACTATCAGGTTCTCATCATCATACATCTCATCTTAACCATAATCGTGTTCATATTAGGGTTTGCTTATCTCATGATTACTTGTATTCTTATCTTAGATTATCTTACTGATATCATTTTTCATATAATTATTTATTATCTGCATTTTGGGTTCTATATCCTTATTTATACATATTAACCCTAAGTTACATGTATTACTCAAATTAGGGTTTCATCACATGTTCCAAGGTTCATCTTAATATAACAGGGATTCTATGCATCATCATGATCTCATAATTAAAACGGGCGTTCCATATACTTATATGAACTTACACTGTAATTTCTATCATTTATTGAGCATGTGTGTATTTATTGCATATTAGTTAGGGTTATTAGCCCTAGTTAGACATGTTAAGCAAATTACATAATTTCGTACATCAACATGACCATATCTGACATCATATGCATTCTATACATAATTATGGACTTACTGATATTTTTCCATGATTGTGTGTCATCATTTTCTATTTATTATCCATTAAATAAGCATTACACATATTACCTAATATCACTAAGATTAATGCAAAAAAATACTGATATTATGATCCCATGTTGTTCTACTTATTTTTCTGAACATTTTGGTACCTTGTTTGTATTTTTCTAACAACTGAGCATTTAGGGATTTTACCTTTTTTGGGCCAATCGCGGTCCGCCACATGGCTCTAGGGCTAGCGCCCACTGTGTTGGTTCAGACTTGAGCCGCTCGGTCTGGTGTGGGATTGGGTGGTTCACGGTTGGTCTGAAATTGGACCAGTTTAAGGTTGCAAACTTGGTCCTCCTTTCTGCGTTCGTATTCCGCCTGATGCCTACGCGAGAGCCTCTGCTCTTCCGCACAGGGCTGCCGCCACGGGGCTGGACCTCCAGTGAGGGATAGGTGCCTCTATCCTCCTCCTCGGCAACTGCTAAGACCTTCAAGACCTCTGACTACCCTCCCTCCATAGCGACGGCCAGTTGGCTTTGGCGATGGTATCTCCTCGTTCCTTCTCCATGTGCTCGCCGGCGCCTGCTCCTAGTGCAGTGGGGAAAAGAGGCATATGGCCTCTGCTCAACCTTCAACATCTCTGAGGATTTCGATAGCTTCACACATCCTCCAAGAACACAAAGGCACCTTTGTAGCTGAGTGGGATGCGCTCCAGGATACTCCCCGAACTCCATCTTCTTCTCTAGCCAACTAGATGTCGTCAGCCATGGGGTACATCACAGAAAACCACTGGAAACACCGCTTCCTATTAGTATTGCCTCCCTAATCATTTCCACCTTCTTATCTCCTATGATACCACCCTCTAGATCCATTCTCCACCTCCAGCTTCCACCTGCTTGCCGCAGTGGAGAAGGGCGGAAGGTAGGGAGTCTGTTCTCTCTCGCCTCTTACCCATCAACCACAAACTCTAGTTTGAACGAATGCTCTCAAGGAGTTGAGGCCAACAACTCATCTACTCCTCCCTCTCGTCCCACGATCAGCGAGCATGAGGGGCGTGGGTGCTCGCCCACGATGTCATGGTTGTTGCCTTCGGTCAAGGTAGTAGCTGCAAGGTTAGGGACAAAACAAGGACCCTTGATATCTAATCCAATTGTGTGAGTGAGTCCCTCACTTGAGCCCATCCGTGGCTTACTCAAGTTAAAGGTTCCATCCTCTAGATCATCTATGGAGGGCTGAGATTTTCGCATGCCGATCAGCCCGAACCAAGGGGCGTGTGACACTGATTAAATCCCTAACATAGGTATATAAACCATCAACCAAGCCCATTATTTCCCCAAAATCAAACCTCAATAACTTCCTCTAGGAACCTCGAAATGCCACCAAATTTTAACCATAGCTCTCCTACCTCTGAAGCTACCTTCTATACAAGTTTGGTGATAAAACTCATCTATTAGACCATTCAATTAAATACCTCAAGAAGGCATTAAAAAAAGAGATATCTTAATCATGATGTCAACCTCACATCAACACACCTACTTTGTCAAAACCTTGGAACTCTCAATATTATTCAACTTTATGATTTCACTTATGACATTGGACATTTAAGATTCCAAAATGCCACTCCATCACATCCTACACACCTTAAAAGAATTTTTTTCCTCGGAATTAAGCTAGAAATCCAGTCTTTCACAATGATGTCGTTGATATAGATAGTTTAGATGTTTAGTTTATTTCTTAGTTTTTAGTCTAGCATGCTGATCATATACATGTTTCTAGGTTATTTTGTATAAGAAACATCTGGGCACATTATCTGAGTTGTACTATTTTATCTTATATTTTCATCGCTTCTTGCTTGTAGTGGCTTTCATGAGGACATGCATCAGAGTTGTAATATATGTGATGTGCACTCTTGCATTTTACTCTGATATATATTATGCGTTGGTGCCATCTTTTCCCATATTTTGATTATGACTGAGATTATATGATGGTCATCTCTATTTGCATATGATATGAGATTTCCTGTATGATTATCTGGTTGATTGCGTTTTGGAGAAGACCTGGATATATGCTCCTCTACCCCCCTTATTTTTTATAATGTCAAATAGGGGAAGAGAAATTTCAAAGTCTTAAAAACTCAATCATATTGTTATTTGTTGTTATACTATTGCTTATTGCTTATGAGATCCTTTTCTTGGTCTTTTACAGTTGTATCATGTGACTTGCAAAGGACTACATAGTACATGTATGCTATTATTGCTTTGTGTAGATAGATAACCATTGTGACACCCCGCCATCACACAGACAACAAGGTGACACGCGAAAACGAGCGAAACCACATATTACTGAAAACACGGGTTAATTAAAATCGATTGCGGAAAGCATACATAAGAGAACTTTAGCATCCAGATCCTGTAGAGAAACATGTTATAAAAATATTACAAGCTTTGATATATGCCCACAACATATCAGAACTAGTTGTACTGTCAGCACCAGAGTTCATCACCTGTTTATACATACATAACGGGCCATGTAAGGCCAGCAACAGGATGTACAAGATTACAACAGCTAGTCATCATGAAACATCATCAAACACCTCTGAGGACCTGAGAGTACAGTGATGACTCTAGGACTCTACTACACAACCACCAAAACAGCAACATGTCCATCTCTTGCCTTCAACTGCTCTTCTTGCTGCTCGGCCGCAACATCAAGACCACCACTACGTCTATAGCAATCACCTAAAAAGGTTGTAAACCAGCGGGGTGAGACACACAGTCCCAACAAGAAACATAACTCCCCACCGAAACTATAAAACCTCAAAAGATTAAAGCAATAAAAGCAGATAATTGATAAATCGTGTAACAAGAGCAGTATACTGAGCAAGACCATTATTCCCATCATTCTTACCAAGATATTCATTAGGGCTACATCAAGATTTCCTTTATGGAACATGATTGACAATATAAGATTTATAAGAACTTATCACAAAATATAAGGATCGTACACATAACTGCAAGGTATAACTAGATCAGCTATATAAGTAAGACCTCAATCAATGTTTCGTGTTTTTCTCTAAGCAAGATATACTATTTGGATGGATTACATTTTATTATGCCCTGAGGAAGTGAGTTGTCCCTGCTCAAATCCAACCTTTGGCTACGAAGCCCAAAAACCAGTGCAATACAAGGTCAATGGGAGAGTCAGACTCCATGATCTCACTTCCTCGTGGTCAGTGCACGAAAACCAAAGTAGGACCGCAATCTCATGCTTATCTGGCCTCCACCTCAGGGTCAGCTCCACAAGCTACCCATATCTCTAGCTCACCTTGTCACAGGTGCTAGTACATACATCCGAGCCATGAACGCATCATGCTCCTCATCACATATCCTGAGCCATGGGTCTGTTCACGATGCTCCATATATCATGAGTCTACAACCACAGTTTCACTCAAATCCTCCTATTTTAGGCTAGGGGAAGCCTCACATATTCAACAATATGCACTCCAGGTAATCACACAGGATAAACCTATTTCACCATCACCAAATACTAATGATGATGGATCTATGTCCAGGGCAAACTACATGATATGTTCATCTATAATTAATTGGTATATTTTAAGCCAATTGTTGAGGCAACCAAAGTATAAACATAGCCTTATATAATTTCATCATACTATCCTGGGACCTCAATTCCTCATTATATCAACCACTGCCTCTCAAGGCATCACAATCATGCATCAGCATTTTGGGAACACATCCCTTATCTCATCATTAGAGGATAACACCTCAACTAGACATTTAGCCTTATATCAGGTCCTCAGACCTATCAACTTGTTATCTCATTACCACATGGTGCTACTCAAGCACATACATCTCATAGCTCTTACCATGCTATGAATCCACATAAAAATACCTGCATGGTTAGTATACACATCCATAGAGATAACTGAAGCCATCATGGATTAATAGGATTATCATGCTATCAAGCATAAAGCAACATCCAAGAGTATATTACACATAAGATGTAGAAATCATAGTTTTGTTATCAATCATAAGCAAATATCATTCCCCATACTTGTGATCATATACATGTGTCACATTATCATGTGTAGCAACATCATATCCTTCCAAACTTCCTGGTTCACAACCTATCATCTTATCTCATTATCATAGTTGTAGGATTCAATGTGATTACACCATATCACTTGTATTATCATTATTAATAAAGAACTATCATCTATATACATTCTGGGTTATCAGAACCCTCACCAAAGCTCATGCAACCTTCCCTATAGGTATGGCGGGCAGCGCCAACCCTCACCAAAAGATGTATCGGCTAGGGTTTCCCAACCCTAAGCAAGCTCACCACCATATCGGCCAACCCCATCACTTTACCTATCGTGCAACAAGAGAACATGGTGTTATCATGCAACCTTATCATGCATACCAGGTGCACAAGGTGTATCGTGTAGCTAGTGCCTAAGAGGCGTATCGTGTAGCTAACTCAAGAGGTGTATCGTGCAGATGATGTATCGGCTAGAACCCTACCAGTCAACTAGGGTTAGGGTTGTATCGGGCAACCATTCTCACCACTGTATCGGATGAGATCATGGCACCCCAAGCCAGCAATGTATCACCCAACATGTTCATGACACAGGAGACACAAAAGCACCTCAAGGAAGCCTATCGGTCAACAAGGGAAACACTCCATATCAACCTCTATAAAAGCAACAACTAGGGTTTCCACTCAACCCATATCGGGCAACTCAAACTCACCCAACTTGTATCGCCCAAGGCATCAAATAGAGATGTTGTCTAAGCATCATATCAGCCAAGGGGACAACACCACTTAGGTCAAGAAGGCCATATTGTACATCTAAGTCAAGCTTCTCATATCGGCCACCACTTAAGGCACCTACTAGGGTTTCTCTATACCACCATATTGGGCATCACCAAAACCAAACCATGTCGCCCAACACAAGGATATCCTACTAGGCTCCATATTGGTCAAAGCATATTGGGCACCAAGCCATCCATCTCAACTACGTATCATATCGGCCAAAGATCAACACAAGGCAGGGTTATCAGACAACCTTACTTCAAGATGTATTGTTCAGAGCATAATATATAAGGTGTGTCAACCAAGCTCTATCTCAAGCCAAGAGAACCATATTGGGCACCAAACCAACCATCTCAACTAGGTGTATCAGCCAAAGATAAAACTCTAGACAAGAGGCTATTGAGCAGCACTTACGAAAAGGACATATCATGCAAGGCACAAGGCTCAACCCGACAAGGTCATCTTCAACCTCAAGCACATGAGCAATAAACCCTAATTTTTCAAGATGATCGGCTCACCTCTCTACAACCAAGAGAGAGGGGTTTTGCACAACCTGTATCACAAATCAGGCAACAACAAGGATCAACCTCAACCTAGGTCATCATCCATACAAGAGCTCACCTCTCAAGTCCATGGTGAGAGGAGGGTGTTGCCCAAGCAACTACAGTATAGACTCACCTCTCAACTTAAAAGAGAGAGGGTTATTGCCTATATCACTAGGGATCAAACTCACTTCTCATGACCAAGGAGAGAAAGGAGTATTGCTACCAATGAAAACTTCAAACTATGGGTTCAGCCAACTATATCCAAAGATATATAAACATCAAAAACATCAACAACATCATGATCACTATATTCATAAGATCAACAACATTTATTAGAGCAAGAAACATAACATGCAATGGCCGATCATCAACATATATGAATCATGCAACATAAAGAAGGAAATATAGCTAGGGTTAGAAGTTACGTAACCCGCCTTAAGCAAACTCCTCAAGCTCCAAATCTCTAAGCTTCAAGCTCCTAGCTCCAAGCAAACCACTTTCAGCCACCTCAAGAAAAGGAACAAGAATCATAACCACCATGGCCGAAGAGTAGGCAAGATGGAGAAGAAGATGCTAAGGATAGAGGGAAGATGCTTACCAAGGAAACAAGGTCCACCTAGGGTTCGACCACCAAGCTAGAGGAAGAAGAAGAGATCTCTACCAAGGGGGGGATCAGCCACCAAGCACTCCAAAGGAGGTGTGTCATGCACCAAAGAAGAGAAGGGCAACAAAGAGCTAAAGGGTTCCTAAGGAAGAGAAAGGAAAGATATATATAGAAAAGGATGAAAGGGGGAACCAAGGCAAGGTGTCACCTTACGAAGGGACACTTGTCCACACATCTTGCCACCTTGGAAGACACATGCACAAGTCATGCCACCCACTCATCCAAGGATCGACCACATGTCCAAGATAGGGTGACACAACCAAAGCAAGAAGGTCAAAGAGGTCAAAGACTGACACACACATCATACCATGCCCGATACACCACTCCATCTTGGCCGACACATCCTTGGCCGACACTCCATGGCTGACACAAGTCATCCTTGCCCGATACAGGGCTCCTCAAAGCAAGGCAAGGCCCAGACAAGGGAAAACAAGGCCCAAAAAAGCTCAACCAAGCCTGAGACAACTCAAGGCATGAACCCAAAACTCCCTCTCAACTCTAGAGGAAGCAAGGAGAGAGAAAGACATCTCTCAAGGTGAAAAAATTGCTCTTCAACCCTAACTTAGGTTATTTTGCAAGTAGCACCTCCAACACACAACAAAATACAAGCAAACCCTAATCTCCACTAAAGGTGATTAGTAAGCAACTAAGCACAGGGGTTAGGCAAAAGAAACAGGATACACCCAAAATGGAGTTCAGGGTCCTTACAAGCCATAAACCTCTACAAAGGGATTTCGTCCCCGAAATCCGAAGAGAAAAGTGAGGGATACTTCCTCCTCATCTCTTCCTACAGCTCCCATGTGGCTTCCTCAATGCCACGGTGATGCCAAAGAACCTTCAAAAGAACTAGGTCCTTCCTCTTCAACCTCTTTACCCTCATGTCAAGGATTGTCACTAGACCTTCCTCATAGGTCACATCTTCATCAAGCTCAACCTCAACTGGCTATATCACTGTACCTGTGTCTGGATGACTTTTCTTCAACATGCTGACATGGAACACCAGATGTAACATGTGCAACTCTGGTGGCATCTCTAACTTGTAAGCTACCTTGCCAACATGTGCTATTACCGGGTATGACCCCATATACCTGGGTGCCAGTTTGCCTTTCCGGTCAAACCTCCAGAACACCTTTCCAAGGTGAGACCTTGAGATACACTTTGTCTCCCACCTGGAACTCCAAAGGTCGTCAGCGATTGTCTGCATAAGACTTCTGTCTGTCCTGTGCCACTTTCAGTTGTTGTTGTATCACTCTGATCTTTTTTGTTGTCTACTGCACTAACTCAAGACCCAAAAGTTGATACTCACCAGACTCATACTAGCATAAAGGGGATCTACACTTCCTTCCATATAGAGCCTCATAAGGAGCCATGCCAATGCTCTGCTGGTAACTGTTATTGTAAGCGAACTCTATCAAATTGAGATGCACATCCCAACTACCTAGGAACTGTAAAACACATGCTCAGAGAAGATCCTCCATAGTTTGAATATTCCTTTCAGACTATCCATCCGTCTACAGGTGGAAGACAGTGCTGAACCTCAACTGCGTTCCCAAAGCTTTGTGCAGCTGTTCCCAGAAATGACTTGTGAACTGGGGACCTCTGTCAGAAACTATTGTTGTTGGTAATACGTGCAAGCATACTATCTCATCCACATACACCTGAGAAAGTTTGTCTATTGTATATGTTGTCTTTACCGATATGAAATGAGAAGATTTTGTCAGCCTATCCACTATTACCCAAATGGAATCATGGTTTCTAGCTGTCTTTGGTAGACCAATTATGAAATCTGTGGTTATATGATCCCATTTCCATTTCGGTATCAACATGGGTTGCAACATACCTGCCGACTTCTGATGCTCAGCTTTAACTTGCTGACATACTGCGCACTTAGCCACAAACTCGGCTACATCCTTCTTCAAGCCAGACCACCAATACAGGTCCTTCAAATTATGATACATCTTGGTGACTCCTGGATGCATAACATACGTTGATGTGTGTGCTTCCTCGAGTACTAGCTTTCTTAGATTATCAACATCGGGGACCACCATCCTACCATGATAGCAAACTAGTCCATCCTCGGACTCATGGAACCCATCATGCTTTTCACTGCCGAGCTCTGACCTAATCAACTGCACTATATCATCTTCCTGCTGTGCATCTTTGATCTGCTGTCTCAACATAGGCTTGACTTGCATCTGTGCCAACAGTTCTACCAACAAGGAAACTTCCAACTACACATTCATCTGCCACAAGGAGACAAACATATCCCTCCTATGGCATACCAAGGAACTCAACTGTGCCTTCTTTGTCAGGAGAGAAGAAGACTTTCTGCTAAGCGCATCAGCTACCACATTTGCCTTACCAGGATGATACTCAATGGTGCAATCATAATCATTGATTAACTCCATCCAACGACGTTGCCGCATGTTCAGCTCATTCTATGAAAAGATGTACTTCAAGTTCTTATGATCTGTAAAGATCTGACACACTTCCCCATAAAGATAGTGTTTCCAAATCTTTAACGCATGCACCACCAATGCCAACTCTAAATCATGTGTCTGGTAGTTCTCCTCATGTTTCTTAAGCTGTCGCGAAGCAAAAGAAACCACATGATCCTCCTGCATCAACACACAACCTAAGCCTTTTTTAGAAGCATCGTAGAAAACAACATAGCCCTTCCCAGGCTCTGGCAGCACCAACACTGGAGCACTAGTCAGTTTCTCCTTCAAACTTTGGAAAGCTTCCTAAGAACGATCACCCCAAATAAAGGGTATATCTTTCCTGGTCAATTTTGTCAATGGCAAAGCGATCACGCTGAAGTCTTTTATAAACCTCCTGTAGTATCCCGCTAAACCCAGAAAACTATGAACTTTTGTTAGCATCTTTGGTTGCTCCCAATCTGCAACTGACTCCACCTTCTTAGGGTCCACTCTGACTCCTTCCGCAGATATCACGTGACCCAAGAATGTCACTTCCTTCAACCAAAACTTGCATTTGCTGAACTTGGCATACAACTGATGTTGGTGAAGAAGAGTCAATGCTTGTCAAAGATGTTGTTCATATTCTTGCTTGTCTCGACTATAGATCAAGATGTCATCTATGAAGACTACAACAAACTGATCTAGAAACGGACGAAACACTCTATTCATCAGATCCATGAAAGCAGTAGGTGCATTGGTTAGCCCAAACAGCATTACCACGAACTCAAAGTGACCATACCTCATCCTAAACACTGACTTTGGAATGTCATCCGCCTTAATCCTCAACTAGTGATATCCAGACCATAGATCGATCTTTGAGAACACTGTAGTACCATGCAACTGATCGAACATATCGTCTATCCTCGGCAATGAGTACTTGTTCTTGATTGTGACTTTGTTCAACTGTCGGTAATCTATACACAATCACATCGAACCGTCCTTCTTTTTTACGAATTGGATCGGAGCACCCAACAACGATGTGCTCGGTCTGATGAAACCTTTATCCAACAACTCCTATAACTACATCTTGAGTTCTACCATCTCGAATGGAGCCATTCGGTAAGGTGTCTGGGAAACTGGCTGTGTTCCTGGTACCAGATTGTTCTCAAAATCAATCTCTCGAGGTGGGGGAACACTGGGGAACTCATTAGGAAACACATCCGCAAACTCTCAGACAGTCGTAACCTCCTCAAGGCTAGTACCTTTCGCCTTGGTATCCACAACGTGAGGTAAGAATGCCTTACAACCTTGCCACAACAACTTCGCTACCACCATCGCTGGCACTAAACATGTCGGGAGAATCTTCCTATCTCCTTGGAAGATCCACTTTTCTCCACCGTCATCAAACACTTCCTTCTTGGAACCATAGTCTAACACAACCTTATACTTCTCTAAGGTATCCATTCCAAGGATCACATAAAATCCATGCATATCAAGTGGTATAAGATCTACTTGTATACTCTATCTCGAGAAAGATAGAACACAAGACGAACACTCCTCTTGAAGCATCGAGGAACCATCGAGAGGGGTGTCTAACAACAGGCTATCTTTCTTATAATTAACAGGTAAAGGACAACTATCAAGCAAACTATGTGCGATAAAAGAGTGTGTATCACCCGGGTCAACCAGAATAGATATAAAGCAAAAAGAAGACAAATTAGAATGATATAACTCCATCTGACCTGTCACCACTCGCGGGTTGACTATTGTGACGTCCCCGAATTTTCTAAAACTTAATCTGATGTGTGACGTCCAAATTGAAACCCTCACCTCAGTGAGAATCCCAATTTAAACATCCCACACAAGGCTAAGAAGAAGAAAATTAGAGGAAGTCAAAAGGAAACAATCAGTAGCACATGTACATGAACAATAATAAAACCATACACACATGTTCACCATTCAACATATAATTACAACATGAATTGTTACAACATTTGATATTACATATTGAACAACAAACTTATACATATACATGTACTAGCACTAAACTACAGGATCTTAAGACAACAGGTCCACTTGTACATCAGCTCGCCACACAACTCACAACTATCCTGGATCTTCAAGAGCGAAAGCCACAACCTAAAGAAACTATTACATGCGGTACACGTCAGCACAATATTCATGAATATTGTACTGAGTACACCTACGTGTCTTTTTATATACCTCTCATCATATCTTGGCAATAAGATAAAACTAATATACTTGGCAGTAACAGAAGAATATAAGAAAAGCATATAATTGCATAGGATATTCATTAACAAAAGAGAACACATATTTTAAGCTTATTTTCCATTATATATCAAGGCCTTTATGATCACTACCAAAGAGTTAGATCATTTGTACAAGGTGACCACTACCAAAGAGTTAGGTCAGACCACTACCAAAGAGTTAGGTCATATGTACAATGTGACCACTACCAAAGAGTTAGGTCACTTCCAAGCACACTACCAAAGAGTTAGTGCTTTCATATAATGGAACAGATATATTATGTTTGATGTGTTCATAACAATAAGTATGAAAATCTCAAACAACATAGTATATAAGAACAATCATTTCAATCAATACCATATGCCAAGTCTTTACTACTATATAACACAAGCATATTGTATAATAAGCCAAGCAAGAGGTAATGGCGTACCTTGATCAAGAGAAACCTAATCATCATATCCTCATGTCATCTATATCCTGGTTAAACCTGATCAAGACAAGAACATATACTATCATCAGGTTCTCATCTTCTTATATCTCATCTTAACCCTAATTATGTCCATTAGGGTTTCTCTTATCTCATTATGGTATTCTCATGATTACTTGTATTATTGCCTTGTGAGTATCTCACTGATATCATTTTCTAGACTACATCTCATTATCAAAGCTCATTATCTGAACATTAGGTTCGATATCCTTCTTGTGCACATATTAATTAACCCTAGGTTACACCATTAACCAAGATTAGGGTTTTAATCCATGTATTAGTATTCATCTTCATATAATATGGATTTTGTTCATCATTATGATCTCATAATTAAAACTGAAGTTTATTATACTGATATGAGCTTACTCTGTAACTTTCATCATTTCCTGAGCATGCATGTATTTAATACATTTTATTTAGGATTAAAATCCCTAATTTGACATATTAAGCAAATTACATGATTTCGTACATCAACATGATCATCCTTGACATCAGGTGCATTACAGATATGATTTGTCACTTACTGGTATTTTCTCATAATTTTTGGTCGATGTTTGATATTTATTATCCATCCTATGAGCATTTCACATCTTACATATTATCACTGATATTAATACATCAAAAGCCTAATATTATTGTTCCATCTTATGCTATGCATTTTTCTGAACATTTTGGTATATTGTTTGTTTTTTTCCGATGCTCGAGCTATTTTCTACGATTTATTGAAGATATGAGAATTTCTGGATATTTACCTTTTTGTGCCAACTACGTGCTGACACGTGGCTTCTGGATTGGCACACCTCCTTGCTTGGGCCGGCTGGTTTGAGGCCTTAGACCCGGTCTTCTCTTGGATCATCTAGCTCCGGGTGTTCATTCTCTCCTTCCTCACGATCCTCGCGTAACGGACGCCCGAGGCATCCGTCTCAGAGACGAAACCACCGCCGTCGCCGATCTGGAATGCTGGCGAGAGGTCAGCCAGTCTCTGGTTGCATCCATCTCTATCTCCCACATATATGTCTACATGACCTAGGTTTCTCCCAGCTGATCTATCCCCGCTCGACGCAAGCCAGACTCCTCACGTCCGTGAACTGCCGCAGGACTTCCACTTCACGGCCGCCGCTGCTAGCCCAGCGTTCTCAGACCTGGGCGCCACCGTGACAAGGCGTTGCTTGTCCTCGCGGTCCAACAAATTCGCTGGCACTGCTTCTTGGGAGTCCGAAGAGGTTGGCCGCCCTAGGTTCATCCCACGTGAACGCTGCTGTTGGTCTGATTCATGGCGTCTTTTCAGGTCTATCCTTCTCAATGAAGAGCCCACCCATGCTGCCGCTGCGTGCCCTCCTCCTTCACGTTCTCGCAGTCATGCTCAAGACCTGATGCTTGGTGGTCGCCTTCTCGATCCAGGCCGCCGCCGGAGCCTGATGCCGGTGTGCATCGTCTGTTTTGGCATGCGTGGGTGCCATTTCCATGTCCATGGATCTCCGTCTAGGTTGGCTCACTGACATGGGTTGCTGGTGGAGGTTCCTCCTCCTGTTCTCCCCTATGATTCCACCTCTCTTGTCCTACGCCACCTACAGTTTGCGGTGGAGAGATGAGGGAGACTGAGCACTCGAACTCATTGAACCTAGATTCATATTATACAGTTGCGAGGGGTCACAGAGTCTCTGCACTATCAAAAGTAACTGCCCCTAGCCTCTCGCTCCAATCACACGATCGCAGATCGTGGATAAACGTGATCTTTTGCCTTGTCTGAACTACCCACTCCATCGTCATGGATCATAGTACTAAAAAGTTAATCCGTGGCACTCCTCAAATGATAGGGAAGGTGCAAAACTTGACCGTGACACATATGATCAAAAGCCTAAGCTACTAATATGAAACATTGTTCCCAAGTACCATTATTTGACCAAAACACCATTTGATCCAAAATAGCACAAACTTAAGGGTGTTATTCATGCTATTAACAACAACTAGTTTTCAAATCCTCTCAAACTAAGAACATGGTTATCCCATTGGATATTCAAGAATACAAAAAGTTCATTCCATCACATCCTCAACACTTTAAAACAACTTCATCCTCGAAATTAAGTCAAAAGTCCAGTCTTTCACATCATATACATCTTAAAAGAACTTTCGTCCTTGAAAGTGAACCATACTCATACATCCATTGAAAACCTTATATTGCTCTCGTCCACATGTAGGCACTAATCTATGTGTAACATATCCGCAAGGTTACCCAAAACCATGTATCCAAAGCACTATTAGGGGGGTTTCAAAAGCATCAAGGGTGAAACCTCACTCCATAGAAGGCTCAAAAAAGGGTTTAGAAGCTTAGGTTATGTCATGACATATTTCATATATCAGGGCTGCATCCCTATCTTAACCTGTGCATTAGGATTCCGACATCCTATTACCATGTTCTAAATGAGTTAACTAAGATCAACTCATGCATCAAGGTGTCATCAACATTTTATTTAGGATTATTGTTAGGACATGTTCATCATTAACATATGCCTTTTAGGAAGGAGTTAACTATAATTAACCCGCATTATCCATCTAGTTCATATCAAGGTGTTATAATCATTATGTTGTGCTAACTATAAAATTGTATAGTTCATCTTTATTAAGCACTAAGATTAACACCTCATGTAACATGTTTCATTCATATGATGTTATTTCATTACTCATAATAATTTACAATAGTTACTAGTGATTCCATCACAAATTAACCAACTATATCACATTACCATCATTATTCATGTATATGGTTAACCATTTATGCAATGATATATATTAAACCATCTCTAGGTTTTCATCATATCATGTTTATATATAACATCTCGAGATTAGATCACATCCTTACATATATTATATCATGGCTGTGATAAAGAAACTTATACAAGTGGCTTATCAACATACATCAACAAGTCCAATTGAGGTTCCCCTAACCCATACTTGAGGGTAGTATCATGTTCAATCTCTTTGAGATCACTCATTTCTATGAGTATCTCATATGCATATACTCTATCTTCTCTTTATTAGCCTAGGGTTCTCGGATTACCTCATTGGCACTAGTGATAACTTTTTTAGCTCTAGCCACGTAAGCACAAACCAAAACATGCTATGGTATACTCTTCATAGGTCTCTAACCATAAAACATCATACCCAAAGCTCTCTTATATACACCACTAGATTCCTATGTGGGAAACCACCAACCCGAGCATGAGGCTGTACAAAAACTAACATAGCTACCTCCTCCAGGGTCTTGGGCTCTCCCCCTCACCCAGATGGCAAGCACTCATATTGATGTTCACATATGCACATATAACGAGCCTCTCTCTATCTCTGGGGTTTGGTCCTCCCAAGGACATCTAGGGTTCAACAAAACTATAGGAATCATACATAAAGCAACTCAACTCAATCACTCAGGAGTATTCTAGTTTAGGACATATCATATCACATATTTCTCATATCATGGAGTCTAGGTTCTCTGACCTTCTCCCTGTGGGTCTCGCTCTCTCTTGAGCTAACCCCCAAACTGATCCTAACACTAGAGGTCCTCCTTTGTAAAAGAGCTTGAGGCTCATGCTGACTCACAACTTGTCTTAACTAAACTTATCTTATCTCATAAAATCCTAGTTACTTGCATCATAAAACTTATCTCAAATCCTGAAACTGAACTTAAGTCCTCAAAGACAAACATATATCATCTTAATCATCTCTATCAACTTACCTCATATCATCAAAACTTATTTCCTCTATTATATCTATCATATATATCAAAAGGCTCTAGACATCTAATCTAGAACTGCACTCTCTTCTAGACTGATGTCATTCACTTTTCACTTAGGTTGCATGATCACCTCCTACTCGTACATGTGTGGGGACACATTTTTGTAATACATATACATAATAAAATATCATATAGTTTTTCTCCGATAAAACAAGCGTCAGAGAAAACTATCGGGGTTCGATCTGTTTGGAATCAAAAACCAAATCTTGAAAACGAGTGTCCCACACATAGTAGAGAGTCCAGTGTCCTGAAAACTAGTGAAAAGGGTGAGAACATGGTGTAGACTAGTGTAGCTACTCTAGACAATGAGCGCCATATGTCTAGGGTTTCTCTTCCCTTGATGCACATCATTTCCAAATAGTGCAACGTCCCATACCACTGCACCACAAGGAAAGAACGACATCTAAGGACTTGCTACTCAACAAGCACCAATCTAGACCTAGTTCTCGGACATCTAGGTGCTAACCTAGAGGCTAGGTCAGATCTAGTCTCTAAAAGACAACTAATCTAACCCTAAAAATTATTAAGTTCAAGGTTCTTTAGTTTTGAGTTGCATAATGAGCAAATGTCAGGCTTTGCTATTGTTCATGCTCTGATACCACCTGTGACGTCCCCGGATTTTCTAAAACTTAATCTGATGTGTGACGTCCAAATTGAATCCCTCACCTCAGTGAGAATCCCAATTTAAACATCCCACACAAGGCAAAGAAGAAGAAAATTAGAGGAAGTCAAAAGGAAACAATCAGTAGCACATGTACATGAACAATAATAAAACCATACACACATGTTCACCATTCAACATATAATTACAACATGAATTGTTACAACATTTGATATTACATATTGAACAACAAACTTATACATATACATGTACTAGCACTAAACTACAGGATCTTAAGACAACAGCTCCACCTGTACATCAGCTCGCCACACAACTCACAACTATCCTGGATCTTCAAGAGCAAAAGCCACAACCTAAAGAAAAGATTACATGCGGTACACGTCAGCACAATATTCATGAATATTGTACTGAGTACGCCTATGTGTCTTTTTATATACCTCTCATCATATCTTGGCAATAAGATAAAACTAATATACTTGGCAGTAACAGAAGAATATAAGAAAAGCATATACTTTCATAGGATATTCATTAACAAAAGAGAACACATATTTTAAGCTTATTTTCCATTATATATCAAGGCCTTTATGATCACTACCAAAGAGTTAGATCATTTGTACAAGGTGACCACTACCAAAGAGTTAGGTCAGACCACTACCAAAGAGTTAGGTCATATGTACAATGTGACCACTACCAAAGAGTTAGGTCACTTCCAAGCACACTACCAAAGAGTTAGTGCTTTCATATAATGGAACATATATATTATGTTTGATGTGTTCATAACAATAAGTATGAAAAGCTCAAACAACATAGTATATAAGAACAATCATTTCAATCAATACCATATGCCAAGTCTTTACTACTATATAACACAAGCATATTGTATAATAATCCAAGCAAGAGGTAATGGCGTACCTTGATCAAGAGAAACCTAATCATCATATCCTCATGTCATCTATATCCTGGTTAAACCTGATCAAGACAAGACCATATACTATCATCAGGTTCTCATCTTCTTATATCTCATCTTAACCCTAATTATGTCCATTAGGGTTTCTCTTATCTCATTATGGTATTCTCATGATTACTTGTATTATTGCCTTGTGATTATCTCACTGATATCATTTTCCAGACTACATCTCATTATCAAAGCTCATTATCTTAACATTAGGTTCGATATCCTTCTTGTGCACATATTAATTAACCCTAGGTTACACCATTAACCAAGATTAGGGTTTTAATCCATGTATTAGTATTCATCTTCATATAATATGGATTTTGTTCATCATTATGATCTCATAATTAAAACTGAAGCTTATTATACTGATATGAGCTTACTCTGTAACTTTCATCAATTCTTGAGCATGCATGTATTTAATACATTTTATTTAGGATTAAAAGCCCTAATTTGACATATTAAGCAAATTACATGATTTCGTACATCAACATGATCATCCTTGACATCAGGTGCATTACAGATATGATTTGTCACTTACTGGTATTTTCTCATAATTTTTGGTCGATGTTTGATATTTATTATCCATCCTATGAGCATTTTACATCTTACATATTATAACTGATATTAATACATCAAAAGCCTAATATTATTATTCCATCTTATGCTATGCATTTTTCTGAACATTTTGGTATATTGTTTGTATTTTTCCGATGCTCGAGCTATTTTCTACGATTTATTGAAGATATGAGAATTTCTGGATATTTACCTTTTTGTGCCAACTATGTGCTGACACGTGGCTTCTGGATTGGCACACCTCCTTGCTTGGGCCGGCTGGTTTGAGGCCTTAGACTCGGTCTTCTCTTGGATCATCTAGCTCCGGGTGTTCATTCTCTCCTTCCTCACGATCCTCGCGTAACGGACGCCCGAGGCATCCGTCTCAGAGACGAAACCACCGCCGTCGCCGATCTGGAATGCTGGCGAGAGGTCAGCCAGTCTCTGGTTGCATCCATCTCTATCTCCCACGTATATGTCTACATGACCTAGGCTTCTCCCAGCTGATCTATCCCCGCTCGACGCAAGCCAGACTCCTCACGTCCGTGAACTGCCGCAGGACTTCCACTTCACGGCCGCCGCTGCTAGCCCAGCGTTCTCAGACCTGGGCGCCACCGTGACAAGGCGTTGCTTGTCCTCGTGGTCCAACGAACTCGCTGGAACTGTTGCTTGGGAGTCCGACGAGGTTGGCCGCCCTAGGTTCACCCCACGTGAATGCTGCTGTTGGTCTGATTCATGGCATCTTTTCAGGTCTATCCTTCTCAATGAAGAGCCCACCCATGCTGCCGCTGCGTGCCCTCCTCCTTCACGTTCTCGCAGTCATGCTCAAGACCTGATGCTTGGTGGTCGCCTTCTCGATCCAGGCCGCCGCCGGAGCCTGATGCCGGTGTGCATCGTCTGTTTTGGCATGCGTGGGTGCCATTTCCATGTCCATGGATCTCCGTCTAGGTTGGCTCACTGACATGGGTTGCTGGTGGAGGTTCCTCCTCCTGTTCTCCCCTATGATTCCACCTCTCTTGTCCTACGCCACCTACAGTTTGCGGTGGAGAGATGAGGGAGACTGAGCACTCGAACTCATTGAACCTAGATTCATATTATACAGTTGCGAGGGGTCACAGAGTCTCTGCACTATCAAAAGTAACTGCCCCTAGCCTCTCGCTCCAATCACACGATCGCAGATCGTGGATAAACGTGATCTTTTGCCTTGGCTGAACTACCCACTCCATCGTCATGGATCATAGTACCAAAAAGTTAATCCGTGGCACTCCTCAAATGATAGGGAAGGTGCAAAACTTGACCGTGACACATATGATCAAAAGCCTAATCTACTAATATGAAACATTGTTCCCAAGTACCATTATTTGACCAAAACACCATTTGATCCAAAATAGCACAAACTTAAGGGTGTTATTCATGCTATTAACAACAACTAGTTTTCAAATCCTCTCAAACTAAGAACATGGTTATCCCATTGGATATTCAAGAATACAAAAAGTTCATTCCATCACATCCTCAACACTTTAAAACAACTTCATCCTCGAAATTAAGTCAAAAGTCCAGTCTTTCACAACTATCGCCTCTGGCTGACTCATAGCATAGAATTGAGCCATTGCTTGTTGTCGTCCTCACCCTCTGCTTCCTTGAGCAGATAATCCCACCTGTGACGCTTGACCGCGTCCTCGCCCACTAGACTATTGTCTGTCTGACACTTGTTGACTCTGCCTCAGCTGTTGTGTTACTTCGACATCTCTCTTTGGACAATTTGACCTCACGTTCCCAGTCTGTCCACAGTGGTAACCTGACCTACCTTCTAACTATGGTCTCGACGGCCCTGTCACTATCACTGAAGATGTACTGTGTGATTTGGATGGCGAAAATCCACGCCCTCTTCCCTTACTTGGAGACCACTGTGATGGTGTATGAGAACTCTACATTACAGAAGGTGTCATAAACCTTAGCTTCTTGAAACCACCAAATCTCTGTCCCTGGAACTGAGTAGGCCTTTTCCTGGTCATGGACTCCCCTTTTTCCCAGGCAGACCATTCAATCATGTGAATGGACTCCACGAACGTGGAAAGCTGCTCCCGATTCTCCAAAACAGCAACATGTGTCGACAACTCAGCATTCAGACCTTTCTCAAACCGCCTGATCTGCTCATCATCTGTCATCGCCATGTGAGGACAAAACCTCAGCAAATCCATGAACTTGGCTTCATACTCGGTGATGCTCATCGAACCTTGGAATAGACGCTCAAATTGATTGATCTTCTCATCCAGGTACATCTTCGAGAAGTATCTGCTGACGAACTCTCGCCGGAAGACCTCTCAACTGATCACCTCACTGGGTCGCTTCTCCTCCTCGATGGCCCACCAGTGGCCATCACTACCTTTCAAAAGGTAGACAACGTGCTTGACTTAGTCTACTTCAGGGATGTCGAGGATCCGAAAGGCCTTCTCGAGACCTATCAACCACATATCTGCATCCGCCGGATCAGCAGTTCTAGCGTAATCTAAAGCTCCAACTCAGCGAATCTACTCAAAGGTATTCCCAATACCCAATGATTCACCATGGGGATCTTGTGCTCTTGGAAGAGGCACTGGCACTCTTTCCACCATGTGATTCATCGTAGACATCAACTGCCCCATAAGCTACTGGTAGGCAGGGTTTTCAAGAATGGATGGGTCATGTTGGGGGACCTCAGGCACCCGATCTTCATGTGCCTGCACTCTAGCTCCATCAACTGATGCAGCCTCACTGCTCTCGGCAACATGTTCTTCATGGTTTCTAGACATCTTTAAGCTTTTTCTTCTGCTGAGGGCATAAGATCATTATAAGAAAATATGGAAAACTCACAAGAATAGACGCAACCTAGTCCTAGATCCCTGTAGACTCAGCGAACCTAGGGCTCTGATACCGATCTAACTGTGACACCCCACCATCACACAGACAACAAGGTGACACACAAAAACACATGAAACCACATATTACTAAAAACACGGGTTAATTAAAACCGATTGCGAAAAGCATACATAAGAGAACTTTTACATCCATATCCTGCAGAGAAACATGTTATAAAAATATTACAAGCTTTGATATATGCCCACATCTTATCGGAACTAGTTGTACTGTCAGCACCAGAGTTCATCACCTATTTATACATACATAACGAGCCATGTAAGGCCAGTAGTAGGATATACAAGATTACAATAGCTAGTCATCGTGAAACATCATCAAACACCTTCGAGGACCTGAGAGTACATGGATGACTCTAGGACTCTACTATAAAACCACCAAAACAGCAACATGTCCATCTCTTGCCTTCCACTTCTCTTCTTGCTGCTCGGTCGCAACATCACGACCACCACCACGTATAGAGCGATCACCTAAAATGGTTGTAAACCAACGGGGTGAGACACACAGTCCCAGCGAGAAACATAACTCCCCGCTAAAACTATAAAACCTAAGAAGATTAAAACAATAAAAGCAGATAACTGATAAAGCGTGTAACAAGAGCAGTATACTGAGCAAGACCATTATTCCCATCATTCTTACCAAGATATTCATGAGGCCTGCATCCAAATTTCCTTTATGGAACATGATTGACAAGATAAGATTTATAAGAACTTATCACAAAATATAAATATCGTACACATAATTGCAAGGTATAACTAGATCAGCTATATAAGCAAGGCCTCAATCAATGTTCCGTGTTTTGCTCTAAGAAATATATACTATTCGACTGGATTACATTGTATTATGCCCTGAGGAAGTGAGCTATCCCTGCTCAAATCCAACCTTTGGCTGTGAAGCCCAAAAATCGGTGCCATACAAGGTCAATGGGAGAGCCGGACTCCATGACCTCACCTCCTCGTGGTCAGTGCATGAAAACCAAAGTAAGACCATAGTATCATGCTTATCTAGCCTCAGCCTCAGGGTCAGCTCCGCAAGCTACCCATATTTCTAGCTCACCTTATCATAGGTGCTAGTACATACATCCGAGCCATGAACGCATCATGCTCCTCATCACATATCCTGAGCCATGGGTCTTTTCACCATGCTCCATATATCCTGAGTCGGAAACCACAGTTGCACTCAAATCCTCCTATTTTAGGCTAGGGGAAACCTCGCATATTCAACAATATGCGCTCCAGGTAATATCGCAGGATAAACTTGTTTTACCATCACCAAATACTGATGATGATGGATCTATGGCCAGGGAAAACTACATGATATGTTCATCTATAATTAATTGGTATATTTTAAGCCAATTCTTGAGGCAACCAAAGTACAAACATAGCCTTATAGAATTTCATCATACTTTCCTGGGACCTCAATCCCTCATTATATCAACCACTACCTCTCAAGGCATCATAATCATGCATCAACATTTTGGGAACACATCCCTTATCTCATCATCAGAGGATAACACCTCAACTAGGCACTCAGCCTTATATCCGGTCCTCAGACCTATCAACTTGTTATCTCATTACCACATGGTGCTACTCAAGCACATACATCTCATAGCTCTTACCAGACTATGAATCCACATAAAAATACCTGCATGGTTAGTATACACATCCATAGAGATAACTAAAGCCATCATGGATTAATAGGATTATCATGCTATCAAGTATAAAGCAACATCCATGAGTATATTACACATAAGCTATAGAAATCATAGTTTTATTATCAATCATAAGCATATATCATGCCCCATACTTGTGATCATATACATGTGTCACATTATCAAGTGTATCAACATCATATCCTTCCAAACTTCCTAGTTTACAACATATCATCTTATCTCATTATCATAGTTGTAGGATTCAAGGTGATTACACCATATCACTTGTATTATCATTATTAATAAAGAACTATCAACTATATACATTCTGGGTTATCAGAACCCTCACCAAAGCTCCTGAAACCTTCACTATAGGTATGGCGGGCAACGCCAACCCTCACCAAAAGATGTATCGGCTAGGGTTTCCCAACCCTAAGCAAGCTCACCACCATATCGGCCAACCCCATCACTTCACCTATCGTGCAACAAGAGAACATGGCATTATAATGCAACCTTGTCGTGCATACTAGGTGCACAAGGTGTATCATGCAGCTAGTGCCTAAGAGGCATATCGTGCAGCTAACTCAAGAGGTGTATCAGGCGGCTGATGTATCGGCTAGAACCCTACTGGATAGCTTGGGTTAGGGTTGTATCGGGCAACCATTCTCACCACTGTATCGGCCGAGATCATGGCGCCCCAAGCCAACACTGTATCGTCGAACATGTTCATGACACAGGTGACATAAAAGCACCTCAAGGAAGCTTATCGGTCAACAAGGGCAGCACTCCATATTGACCTCTATCAAAGCAACAACTAGGGTTTCCACTCAACCCATATCAGGTAGCTCAAACTCACCCAACTTGTGTCGCCCAAGGCACAAAACAGAGATGTTTTCTAAGCATCATATCATCCTAGGGGACAACACCACTTAGGTCAAGAAGGCCATATCATCCATCTAAGTCAAGCTTCTCATAACGGCCACCACTTAAGGCACCTACTAGGGTTTCTCTATACCACCATATCGGGCATTACCAAAACCAAACCATGTCGCCCAACACAAGGATAGCCTACTAGGCTCCATATTGGTCAAAGCATATCGGGCACCAAGTCATCCATCTCAACTACATATCATATCAGCTAAAGATCAACACCAGGAAGGGGTATCAGACAACCTTACTTCAAGATGTATCGTTCAGAGATCAAGATATAAGGTGTGTCAACCAAGCTCTATCTCAAGCCAAGAGAACCATATTGGGCACCAAACCAACCATCTCAACTAGGTGTATCGGCCAAAGATAAAACTCTAGATAAGAGGCTATCGGGCAACACTTACAAAAAGGGCATATCATGCAAGGCACAAGGCTCAACCCGACAAGGTCATCTTCTACCTCAAGCACATGAGCAACAAACCCTAATTGTTCAAGATGATCGACTCACCTCTCTACAACCAAGAGAGAGGGGTTTTTCACAACCTCTATCACAAATCGAGCAACAACAAGGATCAACCTCAACCTAGGTCATCATCCATCCAAGAGCTCACCTCTCAAGTCCATGGTGAGAGGAGGGTGTTGCCCAAGCAACTAGAGTATAGACTCACCTCTCAACTTAAAAGAGAGAGGGGTATTGCCTATATCACTAGGGCTCAAACTCACTTCTCATGACCAAGGAGAGAAAGCGGTATTGCTACCAAAGAAAACTCCAAACTATGGGTTTGGCCAACTAGATCCAAAGATATATAAACATCAACAACATCAACAACATCATGCTCACTATATTCATAAGATCAACAACATGTACTAGAGCAAGAAACATAACATGCAATGGCTGATCATAAACATATATGAATCATGCAACATAAAGAAGGAAATATAGCTAGGGTTAGAAGTTATGTAACCTGCCTTAAAAAAGATCCTCAAGTTTTAAAGATCCAAGCTTCAAGATCCTAGCTCCAAGCACACCACTTTCGGCCACCTCAAGAAAAGGAAAAAGAATCATAACCACCATGACCGAAGAGTAGGAAAGATGGAGAAGAAGATGCTAAGGAGAGAGGGAAGATGCTTACCAAGGAAACAAGGTCCACCTAGGGTTCGGCCACCAAGCTAGAGGAATAAGAAGAGATCTCTACCAGGGGGATCGGCCGCCAAGTACTCCAAAGGAGGTGTGTCGTGCACCAAAGAAGAGAAGGGCAACAAAGAGCTAAAGGGTTCCTAAGGAAGAGAAAGGAAAGATATATATAGAAAAGGATGAAAGGGGGAACCAAGGCAAGGTGTCACCTTACTAAGGGACACTTGTCCACACGTCTTGCCACCTTGCAAGATACATTCACAAGTCATGCCACCCACTCATCCAAGGATCGGCCACATGTCCAAGCTAGGGTGACACAACCAAAGCAAGAAGGTCAAATAGGTCAAAGGCCGAGACACACATCATACCATGCCCGATACACCACTCCATCTTAGCTGACACATCCTTGTCCGACACTCCATGGCTGACACAAGGCATCCTTGCCCGATATAGGGCTCCTCAAAGCAAGGCAAGGCCCAAATAAGGAAAAACAAGGCCCAACAGAGCTCAACCAAGCCCGAGACAACTCAAGGCGTGAGCCCAAAACTCCCTCTCAACTCTAGAGGAAGCAAAGAGAGAGAAAGACATCTCTCAAGGTGACAAACTTTCTCTCCAACCCTAACTTAGGTTATTTTGCAAGTATCACCTCCAACACACAACAAAACACAAGAAAACCCTAATCACTACTAAAGGTGATTAGCAAACAACTAAGCATAGGGGTTAGTAAAAACAAATAGGATAAGCCCAAAACGGAGGTCAGGGTCCTTACAACCATACATGTTAGAAGAAGCATAGATTGAGGGGGAGAAATTCACATTGTTCACATCTTGAATCCCCTTAATTCACAAGGCAAAGGTATAAATTCTATATGCTTTTCAATATATATGAGGAATGGTTTGTCATTGTCAAAAAGGGGGAGAATGTTGACCTCAAGGTTATACATTGTCCATATTTTGATAATGACTTATCCATTCCATTCATATGTATCTAATATGTGTATTCAAGATTGATTTTAGGTGTTAGATACATGAAAGGAATCAAAAAGCAAAAGCCCTAATTTTCTCAAGTTCAAGTCAAAAGCTATACAAGTGTGTATTTTTGGAAATCTATGTAAATGACCTTAGATTATTTTTGTAATCACTTGTATTGATGAATTGACTTGTAACTAAGATGAGAAAATTGATTGGGGCACTAAACACCAAGTTTTAATCACTTTAGATGCACTTTAGAAAATTGACCACAGGCAGACAACCGGTCGAGTTACAAACTTGACTGATCTTCCTGGATTAGTTTTTTTAAGATAACATCGGTCAAGTTTTGGTTTCATAGAAGTCAACTGATCGAGTACCTGACCAATTCAATCTTCATTGGTCGGTCAAGTTTTCCCAGGACAAACTCGACCGATGATTTGAATATCGGCTTTGTGTTTTACTCTATCGGTCGAGTTACCTTTATTGAAACTCGACCGATTGCACTATATGGAATTTGTAGAAAAAGTGATTGTGATCGTTGCTATGTGTTTTGAGCAAAAATAGAGTCGTTTCTTTGAGAAAAAATGGCTATATTTCGTATCTAAGTGTCCAACAACTTAAAGGGGTACCCTCAACTATAAACTGGACCTCTTGGAGTTCATTCCAAGGTTGCTCATTCACTAGATGCTTGGTCCTAGCTTAGTTGAGAGTGTTCTTACCCTTTGAGCCCCTTTCTCTCTCTACATTCAAGTCAAATTCATGAGAATGAGTGAAATATGTTCCTTTGTAAGAGAGCTGCTCCTTGTAATGATGTAAAGCTCTCCTCCACCATCTTCCTACCCCCTTTCCTTATTGAAGATAAGGCTGAATATCTTCTCTAAGTGAAGGAGAAGGAGTTGTTGTTCTTCAAGGTTGAAGAAGGCAAGGTGTTCCAGATCTCCAAGTGAAGAAGATAGGCAAGGAAAGCACTCAAGAAGGATAGGTAATCCCTTGAAGGTCGAAGACTTGAAGAAGGAGTGGGTAAGTCCATGTTGATAGCTGAAGACTCCATGGTTCAAGTGGGTAAGCTCCTTCTATAGGTTGAAGATCCTTCCTTAAGGTACTAAGCCCTTGGATATTTTGGTTTTGTCGTGTAATCTTATGATTGAATATAGGAGTACCAAGGTTGCAAATCCTAGAGATTAACCACATGTAGGTAGTGTACTGACATTGCTCCTAGTTAGAACATGGAACCACTCTAAACCACCTGTCCAAGTGCATGCTCTTCCTTATCTCTCATCCTTGCCATTCTTGCTAGGTAAGACATCAAATTTCTATTTGTTTAAGCTTCTGCACTTAATATAATTTGGTTGTCTAATCCATTTTGTGAGAATTGTGAAGCTCTATTCACTCCCCCTCTAGAGCCCTTGATCCAATAGACCCATGAGTCATTGATTCCCAATCTAATAGCCAACATATTGCATAAGAATTTATGGGTTGAGACCTATGATTCCTAATCCTATTAAAGAGACATTTAAATGTATCAATCAGTTAATGCTTCCACTTTAGGAAATCTAGTTAAATTTATAACTTCCGCCTCCATTATCTAGTCGACTCCACATTTCAAAGGAAGGATTTAAATGTGTAAAGAGGCAAAATCACCTCCTCACTAAAATTTGAAGGAAATACAAAACATACATCTTTTCAAAAAGATAGTACATATTGAGGGATGCATGTATAATATTCCAAGTAAATAAGCATGCACCAGATACATATAAAACATCAATAGAATTGGAAAGGAAAAGAAACTAAAGCTATTACATGAATTTCATCATTGTTCACTACATAAGTTTTTCAGAAGAAAAAGATGAGAAAACAAAGGATATAGCTTTAGCAACCTAGACATCCTTCAAGCAAGTCTTGAATCTATTGTTGGTCCTATTTTCCTTGATCTTGTTCAACACCTTATCTAAAATTTGGGTGGTCGGGAAATCACTGAGCAAGAGGGAAAGAAAACAAGGTATGTGTCAATAATATGAATGAGAACAAAAGAAAGAAAATAACATAGAAGAAAATACTATAAGTTCATCAATAGATGAAGAGATCAAGTGTATGAGCATTAATCAAAATAGACATTTTCCATAACATTAAAATAGTAAAGGAATTGCATGCATGATTAATGTTGACTACATTAACTAAGTAGGGTTGAGGCACCTACCGAACCCCAACGTATAGGTTAGGGGAGAAATAACACATTCCCAAACACCTCCATAAATTATATATGGGGGAGAATAACACATTCCCTAGGGAAAAATAACACATGCCCTATCTATATGTGGTTGTACATAAGTACCACTACATTAGCTAAATAGTCTAATAAAATCAACATGCTAAGAGAAACTATGGCAAGTAGAAGCATCATAGATTTGAAATATGGCAGTTGGGTACAAGACCCAATAAATAGAATATCAATACTAATTTTTGAGGAATTTAGCAAAAGAGTTATGAATAGAGAAAATAGGGTTCATATAGTGCCTCATTAGGGAATATAGGGCTTGGTTTGCAAATTTCACACTTAGGGTGTAAGAATGCACTGTTGGAGAATACGGGTACAGAGTATAGCAGTGAAAACAAATTATTTTATCTATCTGTATTGACATAACTATAGGATCGCATCAACTATAATGAAATAGGATGAATGATTTTAGCGAGTTATACTTGGTCCTAGAGCAAGTCTAGCGACAAAACACACTTCTTTGCAACCGTTGACAAGTTGCTCTTGGACGGTGGTTGTGCAACTCCTGGTCATCACCATGAACAACAAACAAGATAACTTCTGCAACGCTCCTGTGGCTAGGCCACAAACTATAGGTTGTAGTTGTCCTCCTAGCAGCAGTTAACAGACTCCTGCCTCTAGAGTAGTCCACACTGACCAACTAGAACTCTTATCATTCACCAAGAATGGACATGTAGGAGTTGTCCCTCTCGGTGGTATACTAGTCACCAACCCACTCTCCTACAATGACAACTTCTCAGTTGTTCTCTCCTATTGGCTATTCCTCCCTATCGGGTAGGACTTTCCTGGGCTCTCTTGGGTACCACAACCAGAGAGGAAAATAGTTTTTAGAGAAATTGATTCTTAGTTGTTTGTGTCATGTCTTAGGAGGTCCCCAGTACCCCTCCTTTTATAGGCAGGGTTTGGGTCAGGGTTTCCAATCTGTATGGGATTGTGTGGGTGTGGAAAGGACCTGAAGAACTTGAAGTTTCACAACTAGTGACAACCAAAATGACCATTTCACACACCCATACAGTCTTCTCACACTACCAAATTTCCATTTGGCAGTTTTCCAATCGCACACGAATTTGGCAATTTCGATTCCAATAAATATACATATTAATTTTACTTGCATCTCAAGTAAATGCAATCGAAACTATTCGAGAAACATCCTAAACCTTTATTTGGCTCTGAATGGGCCATATCACCCAAGCAAGATGCATGTCTCACTCACCCAAATGTCTGTCTGGTGAGTTGAGCTGAGCTGATCGGTTCAATCATATTGAACCGTCCGGTTCAAGGGCATAACTTAGCCAAATCGATTTCTGATCAACCTGACCTCAAACGGCCGTCTCAACAATTGAGATGCCTGTATGGATGCTCAAACATCCGTCTCACTCAATGTGATGGTCGTTTGGTAGACCTGGTGACCCAATCAAGTGATCAGTTGCATGAATTGAATACCTAAACACTTTAGTAATCAATCCAATTGTCATTCATGTTCAAACTCCTCTTCTAGATGAGTTCCCTTGTGTGTGACCCTATAGGTCCCATATCATGTTGGCAGTGAATGTCCATAACTAGCTTATGACATCACAAGCAAGGAGTGGTGCCTAGTCGCACATCCGTGCTACCCAAGTGAAATGGAAAGTTAGAGAACAATGTAACGACAGTCATCAAACTGACAAACAAATCGTTACTAATTAAGCAGAATAAACATAATAAGCGAATTAACAAAAATCACTAAAATTTAAAACCATTTTTCAAGGAGATCCTTTTCCATAAAACTCTAACTGAAAGATCCAAAACTCATACATATCATGATTACATTGTACAACATCTCATCTTGACAACAACATATAACAGTTGTTCTATCAAAACACATACTGGAGCAACATAAAACCTCAAGGCATTCAAGGCAAAATCTCAGATCATTCATGAAACCAGTACGAACCAACTCCAAGGACTTGAGAGTACATAGACAACACATAGGACTCCTATCTACAATACATGACAGACAATACACTCAACCTGAGCTGTCACTACTGTCACAACTGTTATTCCTCCTCTATAGAAAGATCTTCGCCACCTCGTGCATGTGGACCTAAAAAAATGTGGATCCCACGGGGTGAGACAATTGTCCCAGTGAGAGATATAACTCTCCGTCGACCATATTATTATCCTAGATTAAGCATTTATAAACTGAGTTGAGTTTCTTTTTATGTTAACAAGCAGGATAATTCACTATATGAATAGAATTAAGTAATCTCCTTTCTTAAGGATAACATTGCATCTACCCATGGTAGATATGCTACATGGATGAACGTATTTTAATAATCACGCTTATGGCTTGAGGAGATGAAGCATACCCCATTCATCTCCAACCGACCACAAACTTCTCACAAGTTGGTACCATACAAGGTCAATGGGAGAGCCAGTTGCCATGACCTCACTTGTCTTGGTCAGTATGATACCACTTAAGTTTAGCAACACATCTTGTGTCGGCTGCAAATAGCTATGCTAGGGTACGTAGGCATCCTAGCTTAGAGCTACAACGTCAACTGCACTCTTTTAGGGGAACATCTACTAACAACCGTCCCCAGTTATGAAATCATCGAGTCATGGCGACACAAGCACCATACTTTGAGCCACGAGCTAGTTCACCATGCTCAACATAGAGTCTACGACTGAAGTCACACTCGAGCCAGGATATGACATATATCCAAATCCCCATTCATTTCGGGCTCATAAGGGGATCGACTCACACATGGCCTTCTGTACTTACGCCCCCACATACTCTAAAATATGCACTCCGGGTTATGCCGTAGGGAACCTATTTCAACATTCAGCAAATCCTGACGCTGATGGATCTATGGTCAGGGCAATGTTTTATGGTTTCTAGTGATATATTATATGCATTACAACATTCTTTTAGCATCAAACAAGTTATAATCATTAATCACAACAAATTCTAAAAAGAAAGGTGTAATACATCTATCAAGTATGTTTCATATCTTTAAAACACATGATACTTGGGATCTCAGTCCCTCATTACATTACTGGGGATTTTATTCCCTTCACATCATTATCATGATTACTGGATCTGGGTATTCAAACCCTTAGATCTTCACTTAGCATTGTTACCAATGTAACAGGTAACCATTACCTCTAGGTCCTCAGACCAAGGTATTCATTTTAGTTGTTGTACAAGTATTCTCATGGATCACAAGGCCATTGCACATATTGTCACCTCTCACTAGGAAACAACTTATTCACATGGCTCACAAGGACATTACACATCTTGTCACCTCTCACTAGGCAACAACTTATTCACATGGCTCACAAGTCCATTACACATCTTGTCACCTCTCACTAGGCAACAAATTATTCACATGGCTCACAAGGCCATTACACATCTTGTCACCTCTCACTAGGCAACAACTTATTCACATGGCTCACAAGGCCATTAATCATTATACTTGTTGTAAAGTATTTAATATGCCTTACATGGCTTATGCAATAAGAGAAATACATCCTTCCCCGTTATTAGGGTTAGGGTTTCCTTTTATAGCCGAATAGGGTTTCAAGTTAATATTATCTGTCCAGACCGTAATTCATTGCTCCACACATCTAGGAGCATATATTCATATCATAAGTATGCAATCATACTTATCTATTCTCATCAATTGTCATTAAATGATTATCAACACAAGGTATGCATTTCTCTCTCATCCTCTCTAGGATATTGATTACATCATACTTTATTATCTTGGCTTGACCCTTTCTCAAGGTATGTTAGCCTACACTTATCAAAGTGCATTACATCTCAATGTAACAATTGACATGACACACTTCATGTGTTACTCATCCAAGTATATTGGATTTAAGGTGCATCAAGGTGTATCAACCTTGAGGTGCTGGATGTGGTATTTATCATGCCTTGATGTATTACTTCCCTCATTGCTTTTCACTTACTTAAGTTCATCAAATTATCTTGTATTAGGGTATATCCCATCCTAATACTTTATGCACTAACACATCACATTTATCATGTAGTGTATTCGCCATAAGTCACAAATTTGAATTACCCAACTATCATCAAGTGATATGGACTCATCTTGAGTTAAGGCATTGTTGATATACCATTATCAACCAATTTAGGTGTTCTACCTATCAAGGTATTAACCAAACCACATCATTACTTGGTGTTACACTCATCACTTCTAAGAGTGTTTTACCCTCACCTTTACAAGGTGCATCAGATTGAATCATGTATGTCAAGTTGAACACATGTATTGGATTAGGTGTATATCGATCTAGGCATCATCATATCCCTCAGACCCTTACCCATTAATGTAATGACCCCGCCTCCCGGTAACCCCCAATTAAGGGAGACCAAGAGGTCAGAGATGTAATCCCAATTAACAGGATCAAAGGTTCAAGAAATAATCAATAATAATTATAAAATTCTACCAAACTATACTGAAACCTGGTATAAAATAAAAATTTGCATACCTTTTAAAAACTTTGGATATCTACTTCTATCCACAACTTGAATGTATTCTATCTAATCATCCTTGCACTTTATTTCTTAATTTCACAAAGTATGACTTTACTGTTTGTTCTTTTTAGGGTTGTACCTAAAACACCGACAAACAAAATGTCGGTCAGCATAAATGAATATGCCGATATATGGGGACAACCAAAATTTCATAAATATGGCTAACAATCTAAATATCACAATCAAGTTAATTAACAAGCCAATTTACGCTTTCAATGTGACATTCTCCACCGCTTTTGCCCTAACCCTGGCATACCCACCATAGGGTTTCTCTTTTGCCAATGACTTAAGGCCACCTTCTCAATCCCAATCTTGGTGCCTGGGGTCACCTCTCATGGTGCCCATTAGTCATGCAATAAAGACCACCTTCTCAATCCTGAGCTTGGTGTCTGGGGTCACCACTCATGGTGCCCATGGGTCTTCCCTCCTGGGCTTGACCTTTTGGCATCATCCATCAGGGTGGCATGTAAGTGCGAGAATACACACTTATATTATTATTGTGATAATCATATTGACTTTATGATTTGCAAGTATGAACATCCAAACTGATAGGTTGCATTCAATGCGATTAATCATCCGGGAAACCTTCGGGAAAATAATGCGATTAACCGTAATTAACTACATACCTGTCAGGCTGACTTAAGTGCAAAAATAAGCCAACTAAGTAAGAAATCCAGTAAACAAGCAAGCACACAAGATGATCCTGAAATATACATCCAATTTTCCTATCATTGATCAGGCCATCAAGGTCTATTAAACCTAGCTTGCTTCCTAGGGTTTCTAGTCCACTTTTAGGGTTTCCTTTGCAATTAGGGTTTCACTTCATTTTTACTATTTTAAACCCTAACTATCTCATCTATTCCTCATGAAAGATATTAAGGTTACCTTTCAACAACATATAACCCTAATTTCATATTACAATCACAATTAAATGTCCATTAAGTCTATTATGCCTCTTTTACATTAAAACTACAATTTTTATCCTTTTAAGTCATGGCACGATCATTAGGCCCAATTATCATCTTTGGTTCCTTTCAAATTGACAACTCGTATTTCATTATGGTCAAATTCACATATGAACTCCGTTTATCACTAGCTTAGCATACTTTTGCAAATAGGAATAAAATCAGGCTTTAAAAGTATTTCTATTGTATTCTACGCATTCTCTTGATCAATTTTCATATTTTTCATGTTTCCATCGGAGCTACCAGTTAAAAGATATGAATTTTGCAAGAATTACTTACTTGGACTGATGGCAAGCTGCCACGTCACAAAACCCATGAAACGTAGCTCAGTTGATGCAAACGTAACACAATTACACTCCTTCCCTCACTTAAGTGCTCGATGCTTCATACCCCAGAGGGGTAAAACCATCCAACGCCCCTGATCGCCTTCTTCCTCACGAACCCTACGCTTCCGTCAGGACGAGGGGGTCTGTTGCCATCCTACTTCCCCTCCCTAGGGCTAAAAGGGCACCGATGATGGTCCCTTCACCACCACCACCCTCCTACACACCCGTAGAGACCCCAAGCCATGACCGAGGTGGCTGGGGTCAGGTTTGCGGCCACTACTACATCAGTTGGCCTTGCAGGAATGCTGCAGGTGGCTGGAGCGAGAAGCCCACGCATATGGGCAACCCCGTTGCTACTCGGACCCAAAAGATCATCCAGACACTCCTCGACCTTGCTCCCTTCACTTGTGTCTGCGTCTAGGACTCCATCATCCCAACGTTCAAGGTCATGAAGAAGGCAACGAGGGAAGAAAGTTGTACGATGTCTGGGATGCCCTAGATACTCTTGGATTCGAGGATCAGGGTCCAATCCTTATATAGGGAAGGATAGCAATGCCCTAGCATGCTTGCCCATGAGGAAAACAAGGCCCCTTTATCTTTAGGAAATCTACTTTCCTTGTTTAGGTGCAACTTCTCTCTTTTAATTAATTCCTTGTTCTTTAGTATTCCTTGGTTATTAAGGAATTCAAAATTTATTTCATTCATCTTCTTGTGCTTGGCTTTTAATCTATTGGCCACGAAATTCTTCTTTCTTAAAGAAAATAATATCTCTTTTTTATAATATCAAAAAGTCATTAATTATGTATCACATTATCCTCTTATTTTGTATTATTTGTATTTTCTCTTTCTTTTTCTCCATTGGGGCTCCTTGGACCCCAAGAAACTCTAATATTTCAAAATTCCTTTTTAAGGATACTTATTATCCTTCTAGGTGCATCTACATTCTTCATTTTTCATTATCTTACTTATTTCTTTATTAACATATTCTTTTGCAAGGATTTTTCATTATCTTTCATCTCCTTTTTTCCTCTTTTCATATTTCTTTTATTAGAAATCATATGTAAATGAATTTTACTCAATTGTGGCCATTAATGCCACTTTCTAGATATTTCCAAGTATTTCTCATAAATACTTTGCTTAATATCCATTATCATGTATCTTTTTCCATTACTTGGACTTTTCTTCTCTTTTATATCCATTATTGGATTAATATAATAATAAGAACCATGAAATTCCTAATGTAAGGGAGATTTGCAAAGAAATCCCTTCTTTGAAGCAAAGCGTACAACCTTTTCAATTAAGTCCAAATTTACAAAATCATTATATGTCAATTATGAAAACACATGCAAAATTGGGGTTGTAACATCCTTCCCATCTTATAAGAATTTTGTCCTCAAAATTCCATCAAGCAAACAAACAATTCAGGATAAGACTTTTCCATGCCCATCATTGACCCCTATGTGGCTTTACCCTATCCATGGCGCTTCCAAAGAACCTTTTTCATCATCACATATTCTTTTCTCTGAGTTCTTAAACCTTGGCCTCTATAAACATCACAGGTGACTCAGGTCATTTCAACCTCCATTGGGGCTCGCTAGGTTCAT
Source organism: Alisma plantago-aquatica (assembly GCA_963693085.1). Lineage (NCBI taxonomy): Eukaryota > Viridiplantae > Streptophyta > Magnoliopsida > Alismatales > Alismataceae > Alisma > Alisma plantago-aquatica. Next base: position 613,704,765 of record OY856412.1, on the reverse strand, counting down.
TGCTCAGTACATGGCACAGGTACCTCACATAGCACTCTAAATTGGACACATGGAACTCATCACACATTACTTTATCCTGAGGGGTATGGTCAAACATAACCTTCTCCACCAATCCATCTCAAATGGACCCATGTAGCTGGGACTCAGCTCTCTTAGCTATAACTTAGAGGGGTCAGATTTTTCACATCATAGGTTCTCCCTCAGTGAACTGCATGTTAGTCTTCTTTGCATTATCTCACGACTCATGTCTCCCCTGGGCTCTCTTTCAGCCATTGCACGATCAAAGCGACTTCATCTACACACACTATGGCCCTTTTCTGACCTTCGCGAGGTCCCTTCACCAACATCATCTTAATGAAGTGGTGACCGACACAACCTCCCTTATAGAGCTTCTTTACATCCCGATACTGGCTATGGTGGTTGTCATCACATCTTATAGAGGACAAGAACTGTCTCCATGTATCACCCTGAACAAGCACACTTGCTCTCATGAGACCCTCTAGTCTGGATTATACTAACCATTAGTTAGGGGTGATAAACTGTACTAATATCGAGTTCTTCATGTACCTACTTCCACCGCATGGAAGTGAATCGTTTGGTTGTATTCAAGAACTTTTTAACTCGCATCATGGTGTAATTGAACCATCTCTTTCTCACATGTAGTTCAACCAGATCCATCCCTTGACAGTATTCTTTCTTTCTCATGTCATCTAGGTAATGTGATCTACCATAACCCATATTACATCTTGACCTTCCATGGTCTAGGTGAGATTTACCACAACATCCATAGTGATGAACTCCCATTCCCTCATAGGGACTCTTTATCCTCTATATCAATACATTGGGTTACTGGTGTTCGTCGTTCACCTCTTGGCATGCATGGAGACAAGCCACATGCAACTTCATCTTAGGCATCCAAAGTACTACTGAAACTTACCATCTTAGGAGTACCATGGTGTATGGTGACTTAACATCATGATCTCCCGTATGTCATGATTCCTCAAGATTGATTCCTCGGAAACCCTAAATCACTCTAGTTAGGGTTTCATCACCTTCTTTTCCAGAGAAGTGCATCTGAGGTTCCAAAACCACCCTTTTATCGCATCAAGGCCTAGGTTGGCTAACCAAACAACCACTAACTTGATCAACATCTCTCGTTACATCTGAGTGTTAGCCAAACATATCTCCTTTTTCAAATTGAGGATAACCTAACAACCTCTTCTAGCCTCTAGCTAAACTAGGCAGCTACATCTCAATCAGAGCATCTATTACCACCTCACATCCTCATGTATAAGGTAATGTTGAAGACATACACCTCCATGTATTCCGCTCATTATCTCATCTCAAACTCTAAGTCTATCTTCATCAAGAAAACTCTGAGCTCATCCACTTGGTTTTCAAACTCAACCTTGTAACTTCCACATAGCTCATGATAAAATCATCCTCATAAGATGACTACCTTAGTTCTCTTGATGTGTGTTCAATCTGCACACATTGTACACTCCACAAGGGTATGTTATTAACTCCATCCTCATGGATCATAGCAATGTTTCTACTCACATTATCTTTATCCTTGGTGTATGGCATGTGTACTTTCCTATCTCTCACTCCCATATCAAGAGGAAAAAAGCATTTGGCTGCAGTCCAAATACAGAGTTCTTCTCATTCCAAGAGTAGAGATGGTACATCCCCCATCGCCAGTACACCTACAATCTAATTTAAGTTGAAACGTGCCACCTATGTCTCTACATCACGATCATCTCGATATCAAAGTTACTTCCATGGAAAACTGGTCTCGAACCTACTTGGGTCCACACACAACCCTTGGTCATCTCCTTCTAGGTTTGTAGGGTGCTAGCACTTTTGGGGTCATCCCTCTTCCCTTATGCATCCAGAGAGTGCCCTCCTCATCTTCCCTTTGGGTCCCACGAGTTCATGAAGGTGATCAATCTCCTAACCCACGTCCCTCAGAAAATGATAGCAGTTACCTCTCGACCCTATGGTCCTGTGCAACTAGGGAATTAGGGAACTCCTACTTCCATCGGTCTTATCCCTACCTGACCCTAGGATAGACTTAGGATTCTAACATAGTACATGTCCAAGTTAAAACCTTACCCACATCTCCATCATCTCTCTCAGCATTCGTTTTCTGACTTAAGTCCTTTCATAGGGGTCATGGCAACCTATCTACCTCGGTCAGACCCCATACCGATTACTTCCATGGTAACACATCCACATGCACTCAGAGATGGTCACCTATGGGTCTACATGTTTACTGTTATACTATGTACTCTCCACTTAGCTTCTCAAAATCCTATGAGATCTCTTAGGGTTTCCTCAAACCCAACCAAATGCTGGTATAAACCCTATAAAAGGGTCCCTCTCCCAGGATGGGAGGAAACTATATCTTGATAAAAAAGGTCACAACGTCCTTATGTCCAGGGTTTACCTTCACATGAGCATACTTAGCCCTATCAAGATACTAAGGAACATAGATAACAAACATACCACCTTCTAAACCGTGCTAGGTCTCCATGGTAGGTCCTACTTGTTTCTATTCGTTCACATTGGACCATCATCATACCTGCCCATGTCACCAACTTATAGGCGAGGGGTTCATCAAACCTACACCTTAACCAAGAGGTTTCCTTTTCTTCCAAACATGAGGGGTGACATGCTCAAATCTATGAAAACTCAAATCTCATCATGAGCATCAGGTACACCCAGCACTACTACTTCCCCTCTTAGGCCTAGGAACCCTAGGTTCACTTTTTAGATGTCCCACTACATGCTCAACCTTTTTAACCACGAACCAAGCATGTACAAGGTAAGACATGCACTTACATGATCCTTCTACTTGAACAACACTTTAGAGTGGAGTCCTCCTCAAGGATAACCAACTAAGTGTAAGGCCTCACAAACTATTACTAAACCTCTTCATGGTGTTAAGGAACTCTTCTTCTTAACCCTAGAAGGTAAAAACCTATATCATAGGCACAGAGGTACCAACAGTCTCATCTTCTCTCTAGGGTTTGGTTCCTCTAAAGGCAACCAAGATACCATCAGACTCCAGGGATCATGCATGAGGCAACCGCTACCATCCACTTAGGTCACATCATCCTCAACACCCCAATGTTCCTCGTATCTCAGAGTCTAAGCTTCCAACCTTCTTGCTTGGGTCCTGCTCTCTCTCTCTCTAGAGCTACCCCTACAAACAACCTTACTACTGGAGGTTCTCTCTCCATGAAGGATCAAGCTCACAAGCATACCCCTACATGGGTGAAGCCTATGTTCAAACTTATGTTTGCTCAAGATTATCCATAGCCCTTTATGCTTATCTCATAAGCTATCCAACATACTATCCTGGCTAGGGTTTCAACCTACTTCCTGCACTACTAATGTACTCTGGGTGCATACTAAGCCATGCTCCTATAAGCCCATAGGGTTTTTATAGGTTCTTCACTAATCTCATCATTGAAGGAGATATCCTTCACTCTAACATGCACGACCCTTTCCAGGGTTGGGTCGCCAAAGGCACTAGGTCATCCAACCTCACATGGATCATATCATCATGGGTAATCAAACCAAAAGCATGTACACCCACACACATGGTCGACCATGACATCTAACTCATCATACCATCCACCACTTAGGGTTAGGGTTAGCATCATCCTCAAAGGATGTACCTGGTATCTACCTTTAATGGATATCTTTGCCTCCAAAACCAACTCTCTACTCCTCCTCCTGACCAGAGGGTCTAACCTCAGGTCTCTCATGACAACCCATGTCATACGACCTAAGCATGCAACTATTCTTTAGTTTACGATTAAACTAATAAGCTTATGTCCATTACATCTTATTTACATACTTTTTATTAATTTTGGTGGAGGGTTCTTTAACCTTATCATGCATACCCTATCCTCAAGAGGGTAACGAAGAGAGAGAGAAAACCCTATTCCTTAAAATTCATAACAACATTTGAGTTGAGAAGGGATGAACAAGATGAGAGAGTCCTAAAGGTATCTTATTTCGAGTAAAATCCTGAGACATTGGCCAGGAAGTCACACAAATCTGAGAGTCCTCATATTCTGACTAGTAGTGAAGAGGAAAATATTGTCAGCCCCCGAACGTGATCCTTTTCTAGACACCTTTGTCTTTCGGAAAATTTTCTAATAACTCCCTTGGTTCTATGCAATTTGTAAAATTTAATAATTTTTAAAGATTAAATGAGGAATCGATGCTCTGATACCAAATGTAACGACCCCGCCTACCAATAACCCCCAATTAAGGGAGACCAAGAGGTCAGAGATGTTATCCCAATTAACAGGATCAAAGGTTTGACAAATAATCAATAATAATTATAAAATTCTACCAAACTATACTAAAAGTTGGTATAAAATAAAACTTTGCATATATTTTAAAAACTTTGGATATCTACTTCTATCCACAGCTTGAATCTATTCTATCTAATCCTCCTTGCAGTTTATTTCTTAATTTCACAATGTGTCACTTTACTGTTTGTTCTTATCAGGGTTGTACCTAAAACATCGACAATTAAAACGTCGGTCATCATAAATGAATATGTCAGTATGTAGGGGACAACCAAAATTTCACAAATATGGCTAACAATCTAAATATCACAGTCAAGTTAATTAAAAAGCTAATTTACGCTTTCAATGTGACATTCTCCACTGCTTTTGCCCTAACCCTGGCATACCCACCTTAGGGTTTCTCTTTTACCAATGACGTAAGGCCACCTTCTCAATCCCAAGCTTGGTACCTGGGGTCACCTCTCATGGTGCCCATTAGTCATGCAATAAAGACCACCTTCTCAATCCCGAACTTGGTGTCTGGGGTTACCACTCATGGTATCCATGGGTCTTCCCTCCTGGGCTTGACCTTTTGGCATCATCCATCAGGGTGGCATGTAGATATGAGAATACACACTTATATTATTATTGTGATAATCATATTGACTTTATGATTTGTAAGTATGAACATCCAAACTAATAGGTTGCATTCAATGTGGTTAATCATCTGAGAAACCTTCAGGAAACTAATGCGATTAACCATAATTAACCACATACCTGTCAGGCTGACTTGAGTGCAGAAATAATCCAACTAAGCAAGAAATCCAGTAAACAAGCAAGCACACAAGATGATCCTGAAATATACGTCCAATTTTCCTATCATTGATCAGGCCATCAAGGTCTATTAAACCTAGCTCGCTTCCTAGGGTTTCTAGTCCACTTTTAGGGTTTTCTTTGCAATTAGGGTTTCGCTTCATTTTTACTATTTTAAACCCTAACTATCTCATCTATTCCTCATGAAAGATATTAAGGTTACCTTTGAACAACATATAACCCTAATTTCATATTACAGGCACAATTAAATTTCCATTAAGTCTATTATGCCTCTTTTACATTAAAACTACCATTTTTATCCTTTTAAGTCATGACACGATCATTAGGCCCAATTATCATCTTTGGTTCCTTTCAAATTGACAATTCATATTTCAATATGCTCTAATTCACATATGAACTCCATTTATCACTAAATTAGCATACTTTTGCAAATAGGAATAATATCAGGCTTTAAAATTATTTCTATTGGATTCTACGCATTCTCCTGATCAATTTTCATATTTTGCATGTTTCCATTGGAGCTACCAATAAAAAGATACAAATTTTGCAAGAATTACTTACTTGGACCAATGGAAGGCTGCCACATCACCAAACCCATGCAACGTAGCTCGGTCGACGCAAACATAACACAATTACACTCCTGCCCTCACTTAAGTGCTCGACGCTTCATACCCTAGAGGGGTAAAATCATCCAACGCCCCCGGTCACCTTCTTCCTCATGAACCCTACGCTTCCGTCGGGACGAGGGGGCCTGTTGCCGTCCTACCTCCCCTCCCTAGGGCTCGAAGGGCATCGGTGAGGGTCCCTTCACCTCCACCACCCTCCGCCACACCCGCGGAGGCCCCGAGCCATGGCCGAGGTGTCTGGGGTTAGGTTTGCAGCCGTTATACGTCAGTTGGCCTTGCAGGCAAGCTGCAGGTGGCTAGAGCGAGAAGCCCGCACATCTGGGCAACCCCATTGCTGCTCAGACCTGAAAGAGTGTCCATGCACTCCTCGTCCTTGCTCCCTTTGCTTGTGTCTAATTCTAGGACTCCATCATCCCAACGTTCAAGGTCATGAAGAAGGAAAAGAGGGAAGAAAGTTGTATGATGTATGGGATGCCCTATATCCTCTTAGATGTGAGGTTAAGGGTCCAAGCCTTATATAGGGAAGGATAGCAATTCCCTAGTGTGCTTGCCCATGAGGAAAACAAGGCCCCTTTATCTTTAGGAAACCTATTTTCCTTTTTTAGGTGTAACTTCTCTCTTTTAATTAATTCCTTATTCTTTAGTATTCCTTGGTTATTATGGAATTCAAAATTTATTTCATTCATCTTCTTATGCTTGGATTTTAATCTATTGGACACGAAATTCTTCTTTCTTAAAGAAAATAATATATCTTTTTGATAATATCAAAAAGTCATTAATTATGCATCACATTATCCTCTTATTTTGTATTATTTGTATTTTCTCTTTCTTTTTCTCCATTGGGGCTCCTTGGACCCCAAGAAACTCTAATATCTCGAAATTCCTTTTTAAGGATACTTATTATCCTTCTAGATGCATCTACATTCTTCATTTTTCATTATCTTACTTATTTCTTTATTAAGATATTATTTTGCAAGGATTTATCATTATCTTTCATCTCCTTTTTTCCCCTGTTCATATTTCTTTTATTAGAAATCGTATGTAAATGAATTTTACTCAATTGTGGCCATTAATGCCACTTTCTAGATATTTCAAAGTATTTCTCATAAATACTTTTCTTAGTATTCATTATCATGTATCTTTTTCCATTACTTGGACTTTTCTTCTTTTCTTCTCTTTTATATCCATTATTGGATTAATATAATAATAGGAACCACGAAATTCCTAATGTCAGGGAGAATTGCAAAGAAATCCCTTCTTTGAATCAAAGCGTACAACCTTTTCAATTAAGTCCAAATTCACAAAATCATTATATGTCAATTATGAAAACACATGCAAAATTGGGGTTGTAACAATTAAGGTATGAACCTTACCATTCATATGGTGTGTTAACTTCACCATACATGAGTGTAACATCCTCACCTCTCTTGAAGATATTGGCCACACATTTTCTATGGTATTAACCACCTTACCACTTTTATCATCTAGTGTATTGGGTTACCCACCATATTTTTTAGAGATATGTGCTCAACACCATATCGTCCAAGAGGTGTATGCTTAACCCAATATCGGTTTAGAGGTGTATGTTTGCAACCCATATCGCTTTACAGGTGTATGTATGCTTACCATATTGGGCAAGAGGTTTATGCTTTCTTTACACCATATTGGGAAGAGAGGTGTGTGTGTGCTTCACACCATATCGGGCAGAGAGGTGTGTGTGTGCTTCACACCATATCGGGCAGAGAGGTGTGTGTGTGCTTCACACCATATCGGGCAGAGAGGTGTGTGTGTGCTTCACACCATATCAGGTAAAGAGGTATGTGCTTGCTTACCATATCACTTTAGAGGTGTATGTATGATTTACACCATATAGAGCAAAGATGTATGTGTGTGCTTCACACCATATCAGGAAAAGAGGTGTGTGCTTGCTTACCATATTACTTTAGAGGTGTATGTATGCTTTACACCATATCGGGCAAAGAGGTGTGTCTGTGCTTCACACCATATCAGGCAAAGAGGTGTGTGCTTGCTTACCATATCACTTTAGAGTTGTATGTATGCTTCACACCATATCGGGCAAGGAGGTGTCTCTGTACTTCACACCATATCGGGAAAAAGACGTGTGTGCTTGCTTACCATATCACTTTAGAGGTGTATGTATGCTTCACACCATATCGGGCAAAGAGGTGTGTGTGTTCTTCACACCATATTGGGCAAAGAGGTTTGTGCTTGCTTACCATATCACTTTAGAGGTGTATGTATGCTTCACACCATATCAGGCAAAGAGGGGTGTGTGTGCTTCACACCATATCGGGCAAAGAAGTGTGTGCTTAACCCAATTTCATTTTTGAGGTGTATGCTTGACCTCATATCGTGAAAGAGGTGTATACTACACCACCATATCCTCTAAGAAAGTATAAAACTATATCCATATCGTTTTAGTGAAGTAGGTGCATCACCATATCGGGTTAGAGGTGCTTGCCTGTGTGCTTAAACCCGATATCACTTTATAAGGTGATACCATCTTCTTCAAGCTCTAGACCTTTGTTCTAACTGTTATAGTTCATGGAAACAGGTCTAAGAAACTACTAGAACTCATAATGTCATAAACTATTTCAAAAAAATTTGGAATTAAAAGTAGTTCGTTAAGTATAGCACTTTAGGTGATGAATAATAACATGATAGAGTTCACGTTATATAACCCACCTTAAGAACAACGTCAAAGCTCCACGCTCCAATGATACACGTTCCTAAGGTTGAAGATGACTTATAAAAAGTCCAAGTCTCGTTCACAACTCCTTCATATACAAGGAATCACCATGGATAAGAAGTTGGTGAAGAAGAAAAGAAAGGAAGATCATAACCCTAAAACGATGCTTCAATCCAAGGTTGAAGATGATCATGGCCTTACCATAGGGTTAATATTTGAGATCCTTCTTTATCCTTAGCACCTTGAACGATACCTCACTACCCTTGCATGATATTCCATCACTTGTGGCCGATATCCCCTTCACTTGTGGACAAAAACACTCCACTATGGCCGATATCACCTTGCAAGGGTGATATTACCTTGTTAGGCCGATATCAACTTGCTAAGGCCAATACCCAAGGCCTATACACGATACCACATCACCTATGCATGAAACAAAGGCTCCATGTACAATATCAAAGAGCAAGGATGTGGTAGGATTCAAAAAAGTTTACTAAGGGGTGAAAGAAGTGCTATATATACTTGTTGTCCATGAAGAGGTGTGAAAATGAGGTGTCATCAATTTGAGCTACTAGGTGCCACGTGTCCATGCATGGTTGACACATGTAAATGCATGTATTAACATTTATCTTGAAATGAAAAACACTTGGGGATAATATAGGGATGAATTTTTGTCCATTACTTATCCCTTTGAATAAAATATATCAACTAAATGACCACTTTATTCACAACCCGATACAACTTTTCTAAGGATGTTGTAAACTGATACACTTCACCTCCTTGAGGTGATTTGCACATCATTGCCTTTGAAAAGAGTCTAAAAACTGATATGAGGCTACTACTATGGCTCTGTGGCCGATAGGCACTCATATATAAGCTTTACAACTTGATACAACTCAAGTTAAGGTTTCATATTCAACCCTTTTCTTGGTCATTTCATCACCAAGATTACCAGAAATCATAATTGATTAAAACATGGTGTCTCCTTCTTTCTATCTCATATAAATGATACATAGAGGAAGTAGGAACATTCTATAGGTAGTAATTTGCATATCAACCCTACATTTTGGGTAAATTACAATTTGTACCAAAATTGGTGCACAAGGTACTAACATTATTCAAACATGTTCAAACTTGGAATTCAGGCTTTCCACAAGCCACCACTTAGCATCATTCTATCTCTTATGATGCTAAAACACATAAGGAATGTTCAACATGTGAAAATTTGCAATATAGCCCCTCATCTTGGGTAAATTGCACTTTGGTCCAAAATAAAGAAACATTGCTCAAATAACATTCAATCAGGACCAAACTTCGAACATAAGTGTGTCACATGATAACAAAACACCTTAGAGAATTATATTAAATTTCTAAGGAACTTAATTATCCAAAACAAATAGGGTTACCTCATAACCCAGGTCAGGGTCATTACAAGTTATAAACCCCTAACAAGGATTTTGTCCCCGAAATCCTAGGTAAAGGGAGACAGATATTATTCATTCATTATATCATCAAGTCTCCACATAAAATCTTAATGTCATAGAGATGCCATAGAACTTTGATCAACACAAAGTTCTTCCACACATGATTATCATAGAATATGTCACACAAGACACATACTCCACTTGTTGACTCAAGGTCAATTAGGTCAATGTTGACTCACGTCTAAATTGACTAAATGTGTGTTTTGATGATGACTAACCATTCCACATATTGGTGTCTAATGTCTCTACTTGAGTGATTTCAGATTAGGTATAGACACACTCCAAATTCCCTAACTTGCGCATATCAAATTGGAGAAAAGAAAATCAAAGTCATACAAGTGCACATTTTTGTAATATGATGTATATCCATAAGAATCATGTTGTAAATCACTTGCAATGATTGTATGACTTGTAATTAAGCATAGAAAAATATCAGGAGCACTCAGATCAAAAATTAGAGCACTTTAGATGCAACTTCAAAAATTGATTACAGGCACTTTGTCGGTCGAGTTTCCCATCCTGAAAACTCGACCGATCATCCTTGATCAATTTTCTGAAGATTGCATCGGTCGAGTTTTGTTTACACAGAACTCGACCGATGGAGTAACTGAACAAATCGATTTTCATTGGTCGGTCGAGTTTCCTCAGGACAAACTCGACTGATGGTCTGAATATCAGCTTTGTCTTTTACTCTATCGGCCGAGTTACACTTATAGAAATAAGTGTAACTCGACCGATTGCACTGTACAGAAAAGTGCAGAAAAGTGTTTCTAGCCGTTGTGGAGTTGCAACAAGTGAAAATATATCTGTTGCAATCTACAAAACGGCTAGTTTTCATTCACAAGTGTTCCCAAAGGCTAAGAGGCATCCCCAGCTATAAATAGGACCCCTTGGGCTTCATTCCAAGGTTGAGCATTCATTGCAAACTCTATGTGATGCTCCTATTCTATAGTTGAGTGCTTCCTACAGCCTCCTCTCTCTCTCTAAGCTTAATCACTTGCAACATCCATTAGAGTGAGTAGGAAATCTGTAAGACAGCTAGTCCTATATGTATATCTTGTGAGGCTCTCACTTCCACCACCTCCCCATCTCTCATTTGCAATCATGAAGATGAAGGTTCTCTCTCTTGTCTAAGAGAGGTGAAGAAGAACAAGGGAAGGAGTCCCTTGGTGAAGATCAATGATGAAGACTTGGATATAGAGTGGGTAAGACCTTGGAGAAGGCAGAAGACTCAAGCTCAAGTGGGTAAGACCTTGGTGGAAGCTTCTCCGAGTGAAGGTGAAGTCAAAGGCAGAAGATCCAAGAAGAGTGGGTAATTCCTGCAAGGCTGAAGACTTGTGCAAGAGTGGGTAAGTCCTTGGAGAAGGCCGAAGACTCTTTCAAAGTGGGTAAGTCCTTGGTAAGGTTGAAGACTCTTTGTATTGGATAGGTAAGTCCTTTGTTTGGTCATGTATTGTAAGTCTTATGAATGAATATAAGAATGCAATAGTTTGGAAGTCCTAGAGGTTGACCTCTCTAGGCAAGTGGACTGACACACTTCTAGTTTGAAGTGTGGAACCACTCTAAATAGCTTGTCTATTTGTGTATGTTCAATATCTCTCATCCTTGCTATGTATGTTTTAGTTGCACTCAAATTACCTATTTAGCAACCTTATCTTGTCATAAATCTTGAAGGTTTAATGAGTATTGTTTAAGTGCTTTCAGCTCTATTCACCCCCCTCTAGAGCATCTAATCACCCATCTAGGATCCAACAATTGGTATCAGAGCGGGTCTTCTCCAAGCATACTTTCACAAGTAGGAGAATATGGGTGATTATGAAGATGGGAAACCTTCAAAGAGAGAAATAGAAGGAAACAAGAGAGAAAAAGGGATCACAAAGGCTCCATCAACAAATGAAAGCACTAGTGGAAGATCTAGTGAATGTGAAGATGGAAGATGCCATTGCGCCCTCATGACAAGCTCAATTGAAGATTTAAATGAGGTAAATTCAAGTGTTGAGATTCAAACAAATGCTTATCTTAGTCAACGAAATGCTCTTAAATTTGTGAATTCTAGCTTGCTTGATAAGATTAAGTTTTTAGAATCTCAACCTTCTATGACTATTTCATATATAGAGCTTGCTAATACTATTGTTTCTCTCTCTATTGTTTCTTATGCTCTTAAATGTGCTTATGAGAGTCAAGAGATTACTTTGCAAAGAATAAAATGTGTAGATAAACTTTATCCTTCAAAGATTACATGTCTTGTATATGAACTTGCTTCCTTGCATAGTAGTGTAATTTCTCTTGACCCTCATACTATCTTTTCTTATAGAGAGAAAGTTTTTGATGCTCTATCTTGTGATAAAGATTCTTATATGACTAAAGATGTTTGCTTAGAAATCTATCTTGTTAATGCTAGAGATGATATGAATCTATTGTGTTTTACCTTTGCTTCTCTTATGCATGACAATCATAGTTTGAGATCTTCTTTGCAAAGATTCTTTGGTGATAAAAAGAATCTTAATCAAATCCTAGACCATACTACAAAACAAATGGGTAGAGATGGCATTGGACTTGACTGTAGCCAAAGGAACAACAAAGACAAAGGACCTTCAATTTTCAATGAAGAATCCTCCGGTTCCAAGGCTACGGGCACTTGTAATTATTGCAATGAAATTGGTCATTATTCTACTTGGTTTCCTTTTTGGAAAGCACCCAAGAGAAATAGGATTTGGGTTGCTAAACTAACCCCTCCGGACCCAAAAATATGATTGGGGACCATTTCATCTTTCTTCTTGTAGGCACTTGCAAATGGATTGACTTAAATTATTTAATTGCAAATTGACTTCTCAATCCACATGAAAGAAGAAAGGTGAGATGTGTAGAGGGTGACAACAAGTGGAAAAAGCAATGATAAGCACAAAGGGAAAGGTTTTATTGCTTATAACCATTTCTAACTTGTTTTTTGTCAAGTTAGTGTGCACTATACATATGGTTTTTGAGTCAAAAGTGACATTTTGTGATTCTCTTCACACTCTTGCTCAAAAACTGTTTCTAATGCTTCTATAGTGCATTACTAACTTGCTTAGACATGTTTGGATATGGTTTGTATATTTAGCATGCCTTTAAATATGTTTTTTTATAAAATATATGTGCTTTTTGACAGCTGCTCTGTCAGTGGAGTTTGCCCTATTGAAACTCGACCAATAGGCACCAATGGGTGTTGCCAGCAGTTGTCATCGGTCGAGTTGTCAATGCACAAAACACGACCGATAACACTGTGCACAGAATATAAATTTGGCTTATTGAGTGAGAATTTCCCTCTCAACTAGATTTTCTCAACCAATAGCCTTATTCTTTGGCAATCCTTTGGTACCTTTATATATGCATATTGCCATGTTCTAAGTTTCCTATATTGCTTACAACTCTATGTTTCTAATTGCTCTAAATTGGTATATCTATATCTTACAATTACTTGATTTGAGTTGTTTTGCATGTTTTGATGATGATCTCTTTGGATCTCTTGGTTGTGTCTAAAAATTGCTTCCATTGTACTCTAACTTGCTACATCTATCTAGGTGTATATCTTGTTTTGATACAACCTTGAGGTTCTTAGGGTTAATCATCTTGTGGTAAGGATGCATATCTAGTGAGTTATATCCTTCCATGCTTCTAAAATTGCATATCTCTTTATTTGGATATATCTCTACATCTACTCATAGCTTGCTCTATCTTGTGTATCTTTTGGTATCTCTTTCTATGATCTAGATCCTACTAGTAGTCCTAACTTGTGATATCATCTACTAGTAGTTCATATACATGTAGTTCTAGGCCTGTTTATAATTGGCATCTTTGCTCATCTATATGCTATGCTTGTATCTTGTATCATACATGCTCAAGATTGTTCCTTGAATTGCATATCTACTATCTTGAGTTGCTTGCATAACATTGTGATGCAGGGTACATAGATCTACATTATATGTAGAAATTGGAGTATTTTTGGATTTTATGCAGGTTTTGCTCCAATTTCAGTTTTTGGTGAAAGACTAGTGGTTTTCGTGCAGAAACGACCTTCTGAGCAAGACTCATTGCTTAGCAATGAGCTCTGATGATTTTTGGTCAAATTCCGTCATCTTGAGGGTCAAAATTGTGTTTGATTATTTTTTTGCAGCACTTTATCTTGCTTTTTGGGATGTTCAAGTATATGCTTTAACTTGCTTTTCTTTCTATGCTTGGACAAGCCCCTATCTGTGCTCTTCTACTCTCCGTATATATATTTGTGTTATCTCCTTTCTCTTTAACAAGTGATGTTTCTTATTTCTTCATAACCCCACTTTTTGAAATGACAAAGGGTGAGAAAGGTATGTATTCTTTAAAAAAGAGGAAGAAGGCATGTCTTACATGAAGAAGAGAAGTATGTTCATGTAAATGGAGAAGGTAAAGGGGAGAAGACATATATGTGTAGAACATATATGTGTAGAAGACATAATTTCAATAAATGTTATGAAAGCTAACCATGCAGGAGAAATAGCATCAATTGAAGGGGAGTATGGGAACTCCACTAGCACCAATTGAGGGGGAGCATATGAACTCCATTCTATTGAAACCCCTAGGTTTCTCCAAAGGTATGACTTTACTAAAATGCTTTCAATACATTTATGGAATGGTTTGTCATCTTCAAAAAGGGGGAGATTGTTGACTCAAGGTCAATTAGGTCAATGTTGACTCACATCTAAATTGACTAAACCCGTGTTTTGATGATGACTAACCATTCCACATATTGGTGTCTAATGTCTCTACTTGAGTGATTTCAGATTAGGTATAGACACACTCCAAATGCCCTAACTTGCGCATATCAAATTGGAGTAAAGACAAGTCAAAGTCATACAAGTGCACATTTTTGTAATATGATATATATCCATTAGAATCATGTTGTAAATCACTTGTAATGATTGTATGACTTGTAATTAAGCTTAGAAAAATATCAGGAGCACTTAGATCGAAAATTAGAGCACTTTAGATGCAACTTTGACAATTGATTACAGACACTTTGTCGGTCGAGTTTCCCAGCCTGAAAACTCGACCGATCATCCTTGATCAATTTTCTGAAGATTGCATCGGTCGAGTTGTGTTTACACAGAACTCGACCGATGGAGTAACTGACCAAATCGATTTTCATTGGTCGGTCGAGTTCCCTCAGGACAAACTCGACCGATGGTCTGAATATCGGCTTTGTCTTTTACTCTATCGGTCGAGTTACACTTATAGAAATAAGTGTAACTCGACCGATTGCACTGTGCGGAAAAGTGTAGAAAAGTGTTTCTAGCCGTTGTGGAGTTGCAACAAGTGAAAATATATCTGTTGCAAGCCACACAATGGCTAGTTTTCATTCACAAGTGTTCCCAAAGGCTAAGAGGCATCCCCAGCTATAAATATGTGACGACCAAATCCATAAATCACGATGTAAACTCAACGGAAGTTATTAACTAGCAGCGGAATTATCAAAATCACTAAACATTTAAAACTTTGTGGAAAGAGATCTTTAAACCATAAAACTCTTTTATAAGAAACCAAGATGAACTGTTTACAACATGGTTTGACATTACATCTCTGTAAATTCACATCTCGAGTGATTACATACATCCACTGCCCTGTTACATGTATGGGCTAGATACAAAAATCTCGAGGCATTAAGCCAAAAACCTCAGATCTACTGACTCCTAGGACCTGAGAGTACAGAGACGACACATAGGACCTACTATCTACAAGACTTGACAGTCAGTATCTCCATCTGAGATTCACTACTGCCCCTGGTGTTGCTACTGCTGTTGTTGCTCATCTATAGATGGATTCATTCGTCCTCGACGTCTAACTAAAAAGTTGAATCCCATGGGGGTGAGACAATTGAATAATTGTCCCAGCGAGAGTTATAACTCTCTGCCAGAAGATTTGTTATTGCAATAAGGAATAACAATAAGCAGCATAATTATTAACATTTAACAGCATGTTTAATGTCAAGTAAAGCAACATTTCAATTATAACTTAATTGGATAACAAAGCATATCTCATTAAAGAATATGAAGAACATGTATACTAGTTATTTAACTAGAACATTATAAACAATGTAACATCAATCATTGTTTCTCGTAGTTCAACCTAAGTAGTTATGATACACGACTGATTATGTTTTACAAACATTATTATGCCCTGCGGAGTTGAGGTATACCGCTCATACTCCAACCGACCATTACGAAATCGCGTCGGTACCATACATAGGTCATCAAAAGAGCCGAATTCTTATGACCTAATCTTCCTCAGTCAGTTAGAGGATCTATTTGCAGGACATCTTGTGTCTCTGCTATGATAGCTATCCAAGGTATTCTGGATCTTTGGTATTAGAGTCACAGTGGCGTTCTGTACTCTCTTCGTCATCGAAAGATCTCTTGTTTATCTCTCATCGATGCGACATTGGTGATTTCCTCAGGAGATTGGTGATACATCATCTCAGCGTAAACATTTAATGAAGGATTGATAGGTTAATGATACATCCTACATCAATTCCTACATTAGGACGTAAGGATATTCACGTCCATAAACCCCCGTATACTCAAAAGTATATGTTCCAGGAGTTCCCTTAGGAAAACCTGTTTCACCATTATTTGGTCTCTGACAATGATGGATTTATGGTCAGGGCCCTACATGATATGATCATACTTGATTATTTAAGTACATTTTAGCATTCTTTTAGCATCAAGCATGTTTTCAAACATAAACAATTAAAACATCTGCTATAGAAGAAGAATACTAAATGTATCAAGTTTATTTCACATCAGTTATCATTTCTTAACCATCTCATCATTATGGTTCAAGAACAGGGGTGTTTCAAACCCTTAAATCATCATAAGTCATCTAATAGCACGACCTTAATTGTCACAATGTAAATATTACTCAAGGCTCTTACATCCCATCATTCTCATATGTTACCTCTTAAACCAGGCAACATAATATATCATTATTCATAAAACTTATAACATGCTTTCAATGAATAAAACATCATAACTCTTACCTGGCTATGATTACCTCTTGCTAACAACCTGCATGACTAATATAATTGAAGACATGCATATATAACAATATCAGTACAATACCAATTCTTTTCAATTTATTCATAGAACACCACGACCGTGCTACCTTGCACGGTCGTGCAAAGGGAAGCTACCACGGCCGTGCTCCATAGCATGGTCGTGCTATCATCATCATACCATGACCATGTTACATCACCATGGTTGATTTCTAGGGTTAGGGTTTATTCAACTCAATTAGGGTTATTAAACCCCTTTGACTTATAAGGCATAAGGATTCCTCATATTATAACTCATTCAAAGGGTTTCATACTTAAAAACATAACCCAAACTTAGGGTTAAAGTACCCTACCTTTCATTAATTAGGGTTTCCTGTTCACATTATCAGTTCAACCCTAATATAATACTCCACTACCCTTGGGAGCATTCAAAGATGTTATAAGTGTTTGATTTCGATTATTGTACTCATTATGTATCATTAATGATCATCACTTCTAAGTATTAGCCCATTCCTCATATGATGCATATATCATATATCAGAATTATCCAATTATCTGTAATGATATAGGTTTAAACATTGTTGATATAGGATAAATCATCATCAACTATTCTAGGTATCTTCATATTCAGAACGTTATCTACATCATGCTTTAGTATACATCATTTCTAAGAGTTTGATGCCCATTATTATTGTAAGGTGTAAAATCTATTACTCATTCATAGGAGTGTTTAGATCTAGGCATCTTACCTCTTAAATCCTTATTTATTGAAATTCCCACATTTATCATTCACAGGGTTCACTAACCCTATTCTATATGTTTATGACATAACCATCTTATTTAATTGATTTAGCTACACCTCACCTTATTGTACTATCTAGTAAACCATTTCAAGGTTTTCATGATTAATAAGCCATAAGTTAAGCTTGCTATTCATCTTAATAAGGGTTTCTATTCATATCACATCTCCCCTAGATTAGGTTTATGATTAATATCCCACCATTAGGGACTACTATTTCACATCATGTTATTCCCCTAGAATTAGGGTTTACTATTCACATCACACTGAATTGAGGTCTTACCATCATTATGTATGAAGATTGCTTCTATTAACACCATCAAATTAAGTTAAGATTCATAATCTCCATAATTAGGGTTTCCATGATCTCCTTATGAAGGATCATATTCTAATGGTGTGTATTCATACATTTTAAAGGTATATTATTTGATTGTCATTGATATTAAGAGTCTTCTCTCTCCTCTTACTAATAGATGATGTTTACATCACTCTTGATTAGGTTAAGTCAACTCAACTTTGACTAACATAAGTCAAGTCATCACCATTAAGGTCATTAGGGTTTATTTGATCGAGGGTACTAGTCACACTAACCCACTAAGGGTACTTTTGTAGTCTTCACCATTGACCGTAACATACATTAGTTCATTAATTACTTAACCCCTTAATGACTTTAGGTGTTTTTAGGGTTTAGGTTAAACAACCATTGAACCATCTAAGTCTTTAAAGCATTAAGCATTCTTGACCTTAAAAGATCCCAAACGGTTTTGCACTTTCAACCTCCAAACGGTTTTGAAACCGTTTGGTCCCAAACGGTCTTAAGACCATTTGCCCCCAAATGGTCTTAAGACCGTTTGGTCCAAACACCTCAAAACCGCATGGACCAACAAGTGTCTCAACCACTTCAATTGTATTAGGGTTTCCAATGTTGAACCCCTCAATCGATCATGTAGTTATTAGCCACTCATCAATTGAGTTAATTAGGTCAACCCTTAACTGATTTGACACTCAATTGACCCTCAATTGATCATCAATTAGGGCTTGGATCAATTGTATTAGGGTTTGGAATCGTCAACCCTTCAACATATTTCAATGTGAGTCTAATTGATTTAAACCCATTGATCCATCACTCAATTGGGTCATGACCTGACCCCAAACGACATTGGGTTCGTTTGGACACCCTCCAAACGTTCTTGAGACCATTTTTTCAAGTTCATATAAAAAACTAAGTCAACCTATTAAGGTTTGGACCATAGATTGGATCATTAGGTCACTAATCAATTATATTTCAACTTAGTAATATTGGATCATCAATTGCTTAACCATACTGACCCCTAGACCTCCAAACGGTCTTGAGTGACCTCCAAACGGTCTTGTAACCGTTTGGATGAGCTCCAAATGGTCTTGAGACCGTTTGGCTCACCCAACCCTTGGATTCTAGTGAAAAATCATTAGGGTATGAGCTATTAAGTTGATCATCAAATCAACACTTAATTGCAAAGTGATTTGGTACCTTTAGACCTTCAATTGGTCAACCATACTTAACCCTAGACCTCCAAACGGTCTTGGGTAATCCCCAAACGGTCTTGAGACCGTTTGGGTGATTCCCAAATGGTTTTGAAACCGTTTGGGTCAATCAACCCAAAACATCAACACATTCCAATGCAAAATCAACACTTAGCCGAGTAGGGTTAACACCATATCTTTTGTCCTTCAATCACTTAACAATGTCCAACCCTAGACCTCCAAACGGTCTTTGGTAACCCCCAAACGGTCTTGAGACCATTTGTACATCATCCAAATGGTCTTGAGACCGTTTTCCCATGATCTCATTAAAAACCAAGTCAATTACTTAAAGGTTGAACCCTAGGTTTGGTCACCAAATCAACACTTGATTATTCAACAACTTGATGTGATTGGACCCTCAATTGATCAACCCCACTTGACCCTAGACCTTCAAACGGTCTTGGGTGACCCCCAATCGGTCTTGATACCGTTTGGGTGATCCCCAAACGGTTTTGAAACTGTTTGGGCAAGAAAACCCAAAAAGTCAAATCAATCAAGTTGAAAGTCAACACTTAATCCAATTAGGGTTTACCTAATTGATTAGCCTTCAACTCATGATTCCTTTGGAGTTAATCCCTAAAATTTGGAGGGTTATCAACCAAAATAATTATGAACAGAAATATCAAATGGTCAACACTTGGTCAACTCAACCAAACGGTTTTGAAACCGTTTGCCCAAAAAGGTCAAGTTAATCAGGTTGAAAATCAGCACTTAATCCAATTAGGTTTACCTAATTGATTAGCCTTTAACTCATGATTACTTGGGAGTTAACCTATAAAATTTGGTGGGTTATTAACTAACATAATTATGAACACGAATACTATGGTCAACCCTTGGTCAACTCAACCATACGGTCTTGGAGACCGTTTGCTCCAACCGACCTTGTGAAACCATTTGCCCTTCAAAAAGTTTTGGAAACCGTTTTCCCCAAACAGTTTTGCAAACCGTTTGGCCAGGGGGGGCAAGACCGTTTGATAAAGTAGCATTGGTAATCATGCCCATATTCTTCTACCTCCAGATCAAGGTCTGTTCTTCATGGTTTTAGTTGCAAGAAAGCAAGGAAGGATGGGGGAAAGAAGGACAAGCTACTTTTGCAAGAAAGAAAGATGCATAACAAAGTTTAAGGGTTTAGAGTTATAAAACCCGCCTTAGAACCAGCTCTAGAGCTCCGAGATTCGAAGATTTAATGGTGTCTTGTTCCCCACAGGTCGTCCAAGGTTCCTTCTTCAAGAATTGGTTGTAAAGGATGGCTAGAAAGAAGAACTAAGTAAAAAAACTAGCAAACCAATCCTTGTATCATGATTTCCTCCATGAATTCGAGAAAGATGATGATCAAAGCTTACCTAGAACTGATTGGCCGTTATCCTCTTCTCAAGAGCTCTGTCCGAAGTCGGTCTAATCAAGGGGATAAGAAGGGAAGTGAAGGAAACGATCCTTGCTAAGTGAGAAAAGGTGTATATATACTTTGGGTGAAAATCCAACATAAGGACAACTTGTTTCTCCATTTCTCATATAGGTCCTTCCCTTATTCTAATCCAAGTTTCTCCCTTCCATACTTAAGCAAAACTCATCTTAAACCCAAGGTCTAAAGGTGAAGAAAGACAACGTCTTACTAAGTTGCACATATAGAAGGGTTATTAGGCTTATAACTTGATTATTTAATTTATAAGGGTTATCATTCTTATTTGATTATTCAATTGAAGTGCCCTCTTCATCATTCTTACTCTAAATGATGCCAAGAGTCATAAAAGATATTCTAGAAGGTATATTTTACCTGTTGCACCCCATGTTTTGGGTAAATTGCACTTTACACCAAAACTGGGGTTTAAAGCACAAGGATTGCTCCACAAGCTGCATTTTGGTGCCCAAGCTTGGTGAATCCATAATACTTCATCAAATTCATTCTTATGATGTATTATCATCGTAGGAACATCTAAACATGTGCAATTGGCAAGTTAACCCCTCTAATTGGGTATTTTGCACATAAGTCCACTTTTAACAAAACAATATTACAATATTGTTTTAAAAAGGACAGAAAGGGAAATATATGTTCCTCATAAGCTTTAATTACATTATCAACAGATAACCACAAGCATTTAATCATATGATTAAGAAAAACACCTGGGGTTAGTTCATAACCCAGGTCAGGGATGTTACAAAACAGGACCCCTTGGGCTTCATTCCAAGGTTGAGCATTCATTGCAAACTCTATGTGAGGCTCCTATTCTATAGTTGAGTGCTTCCTACAGCCTCCTCTCTCTCTCTAAGCTTAATCACTTGCAACATCCATTAGAGTGAGTAGGAAATCTATAAGAGATCTAGTCCTATATGTATATCTTGTGAGG
This sequence comes from Alisma plantago-aquatica, assembly GCA_963693085.1. Lineage (NCBI taxonomy): Eukaryota > Viridiplantae > Streptophyta > Magnoliopsida > Alismatales > Alismataceae > Alisma > Alisma plantago-aquatica. Next base: position 613,683,031 of record OY856412.1, on the reverse strand, counting down.
CTCTCACTTCCACCACCTCCCCATCTCTCATTTGCAATCATGAAGATGAAGGTTCTCTCTCTTGTCCAAGAGAGGTGAAGAAGAACAAGGGAAGGAGTCTCTTGGTGAAGATCAAGGCTGAAGACTTGGAGCTAGAGTGGGTAAGACCTTGGAGAAGGCAGAAGACTCAAGCTCAAGTGGGTAAGACCTTGGTGGAAGCTTCTCCGAGTGAAGGTGAAGTCAAAGGCAGAAGATCCAAGAAGAGTGGGTAATTCATGCAAGGCTGAAGACTTGTGCAAGAGTGGGTAAGTCCTTGGAGAAGGATGAAGACTCTTTCAAAGTGGGTAAGTCCTTGGTAAGGTTGAAGACTCTTTGTATTGGATAGGTAAGTCCTTTGTTTGGTCATGTATTGTAAGTCTTATGAATGAATATAAAAATGCAATACTTTGGAAGTCTTAGAGGTTGACCTCTCTAGGCAAGTGGACTGACACACTTCTAGTTTGAAGTGTGGAACCACTCTAAATAGCTTGTCTATTGGTGTATGTTCAATATCTCTCATCCTTGCTATGTATGTTTTAGTTGCACTCAAATTACCTATTTAGCAACCTTATCTTGTCATAAATCTTGAAGGTTTAATGAGTATTGTTTAAGTGCTTTCATATCTATTCACCCCCCTCTAGAGCATCTAATCACCCATATAGGATCCAACAATTGGTATCAGAGCGGGTCTTCTCCAAGCATACTTTCACAAGTAGGAGAATATGGGTGATTATGAAGATGGGAAACCTTCAAAGAGAGCAATAGAAGGAAACAAGAGAGAAAACGGGATCACAAAGGCTCCATCAACAAATGAAAGCACTAGTGGAAGATCTAGTGAATGTGAAGATGGAAGATGCCATTACGCCCTCATGACAAGTTCAATTGAAGATTTAAATGAGGTAAATTCAAGTGTTGAGATTCAAACAAATGCTTATCTTAGTCAACGAAATGCTCTTAAATTTGTGAATTCTACCTTGCTTGATAAGATTACGTTTTTAGAATCTCAACCTTCTATGACTATTTCATATATAGAGCTTGCTACTACTATTGTTTCTTATGCTCTTAAATGTTCTTATGAGAGTCAAGAGCTTACTTTGCAAGGAATAAAATGTGTAGATAAAGTTTATCCTTCAAAGATTACATGTCTTGTATATGAACTTGCTTCCTTACATAGTAGTGTAATTGCTCTTGACCCTCATACTATCTTTTCTTATAGAGAGAAAGTTTTTGATGCTCTATCTTGTGATAAAGATTCTTATATGACTAAAGATGTTTGCTTAGAAATCTATCTTGTGCATGCTAGAGATGATATGAATCTATTGTGTTTTACCTTTGCTTCTCTTATGCATGACAATCATAGTTTGAGATCTTCTTTGCAAAGATTCTTTGGTGATAAAAAGAATCTTAATCAAATCCTAGACCATACTACCAAACAAATGGGTAGAGATGGCATTGGACTTGACTGTAGCCAAAGGAAGAACAAAGACAAAGGACCTTCAATTTTCAATGAAGAATCCTCCGGTTCCAAGGCTACGGGCACTTGTAATTATTGCAATGAAATTGGTCATTATTCTACTTGTTGTCCTTTTAGGAAAGCACCCAAGAGCAATAGGATTTGGGTTGCTAAACTAACCCCTCCGGACCCAAAAATATGATTGGGGACCATTTCATCTTTCTTCTTGTAGGCACTTGCAAATGGATTGACTTAAATTATTGAATTGCAAATTGACTTCTCAATCCACATGAAAGAAGAAAGGTGAGATGTGTAGAGGGTGACAACAAGTGGAAAAAGCAATGATAAGCACAAAAATAAAGGTTTTATTTCTTATAACCATTTCTAACTTGTTTTTTGTCAAGTTAGTGTGCACTATACATATGGTTTTTGAGTCAAAAGTGACATTTTGTGATTCTCTTCACACTCTTACTCAAAAACTATTTCTAATGCTTCTATAGTGCATTACTAACTTGCTTAGACATGTTTGGATATGGTTTGTATATTTAGCATGCCTTTAAATATGTTTTTTATAAAATATATGTGCTTTTTGACAGGTGCTCTGTCGGTCGAGTTTGCCCTATTGAAACTCGACCGATAGGCACCAATGGGTGTTGCCAGCAGTTGTCATCGGTCGAGTTGTCAATGCACAGAACACGACCGATAACACCGTGCACAAAATATAAATTTGGCTTATTGAGTGAGAATTTCCCTCTCAACTAGATTTTCTCAACCAATAGCCTTATTCTTTGGCACTCCTTTGGTACCTTTATATATGCATATTGCCATGTTCTAAATTGCCTATCTTGCTTACAACTATATCTCTCTAATTGCTCTAAATTGGTATATCTATATCTTGCAATTACTTGCTTTGAGTTGTTTTGCAGGTTTTGATGATGATCTCTTTGGATCTCTTGGTTGTGTCTAAAAATTGCTTCCGTTGTACTCTAACTTGCTACATCTATCTAGGTGTATATCTTGTTTTGATACAACCTTGAGGTTCTTAGGGTTAATCATCTTATGGTAAGGATGCATATCTAGTGAGTTATATCCTTTCATGCTTCTAAAATTGCATATCTCTTTGTTTGGATATATCTCTACATCTACTCATAGCTTGCTCTATCTTGTGTATCTTTTGGTATCTCTTGCTATGATCTTGATCCTACTAGTGGTCCTAAATTGTGATATCATCTACTAGTAGTTCATATACATGTAGTTCTAGCCCTGTTTATAATTGGCATCTTTGCTCATCTATATGCTATGCTTGTATCTTGTATCATACATGCTCAAGATTGTTCCTTGAATTGCATATCTACTATCTTGAGTTACTTGCATAACATTGTGATGAAGGGTACATAGATCTACATTATATGTAGAAATTGGAGTATTTTTGGATTTTATGCAGGTTTTGCTCCAATTTCAGTTTTTGGTGAAAGACTAGTGGTTTTCATGCAGAAACGACCTTCTGAGCAAGACTCATTGCATTGCAATGAGATCTGATGGTTTTTGGTCAAATTCCGTCAGCTTGAGGGTCAAAATTGTGTTTGATTATTTTTCTGCAACACTTTATCTTGATTTTTGGGATGTTCAAGTATATGCTTTAACTTGCTTTTCTTTCTATGCTTGGACAAGCCCCTATCTGTGCTGTTCTACTCTCCGTATATATATTTGTGTTATCTCCTTTCTCTTTAACAAGTGATGTTTCTTATTTCTTCATAACCCCACTTTTTGAAATGACAAAGGGGGAGAAAGGTATGTCTTCTTTAAAAAAGAGGAAGAAGGCATGTCTTACATGAAGAAGAGAAGTATGTTCATGTAAAGGGAGAAGGTAAAGGGGAGAAGACATATATGTGTAGAACATATATGTGTAGAAGACATAGTTTCTATAAATGTTATGAAAGCTAACCATGCAGGAGAAATAGCATCAATTGAGGGGGAGTATGGGAACTCCACTAGCATCAATTGAGGGGGAGCATATGAACTACATTCTATTGAAACCCCTAGGTTTCTCCAAAGGTATGACTTTACTAAAATGCTTTCAATACATTTATGGAATGGTTTGTCATCTTCAAAAAGGGGGAGATTGTTGACTCAAGGTCAATCAGGTCAATGTTGACTCATGTCTAAATTGACTAAACCCGTGTTTTGATGATGACTAACCATTCCACATATTGGTGTCTAATGTCTCTACTTGAGTGATTTCAGATTAGGTATAGACACACTCCAAATGCCCTAACTTGTGCATATCAAATTGGAGAAAAGACAAGTCAAAGTCATACAAGTGCACGTTTTTGTAATATGATATATATCCATTAGAATCATGTTGTAAATCACTTGTAATGATTGTATGACTTGTAATTAAGCTTAGAAAAATATCAGGAGCACTCAGATCGAAAATTAGAGCACTTTAGATGCAACTTTGAAAATTGATTACAGGCACTTTGTCGGTCGAGTTTCCCAGCCTGAAAACTCGACCGATCATCCTTGTTCAATTTTCTAAAGATTGCATCGGTCGAGTTGTGTTTACACATAACTCGACCGATGGAGTAAGTGCCCAAATCAATTTTCATTGGTCGGTCGAGTTTTCTCAGGACAAACTCGACCGATGGTCTGAATATCGGCTTTGTCTTTTACTCTATCGGTCGAGTTACACTTATAGACATAAGTGTAACTCGACCGATTGCACTGTACGGAAAAGTCCAGAAAAGTGTTTGTAGCCGTTGTGGTGTTGCAACAAGTGAAAATATATCCGTTGCAAGCCACAAAACGGCTAGTTTTCATTCACAAGTGTTCCCAAAGGCTAAGAGGCATCCCCAGCTATAAATAGGACCCCTTGGGCTTCATTCCAAGGTTGAGCATTCATTGCAAACTCTATGTGAGGCTCCTATTATATAGTTGAGTGCTTCCTACAACCTCCTCTCTCTCTCTAAGATTAATCACTTACAACATCCATTAGAGTGAGTAGGAAATCTATAAGAGATCTAGTCCTATATGTATATCTTGTGAGGCTCTCACTTCCACCACCTCCCCATCTCTCATTTGCAATCATGAAGATGAAGGTTCTCTCTCTTGACCAAGAGAGGTGAAGAAGAACAAGGGAAGGAGTCCCTTGGTGAAGATCAAGGCTGAAGACTTGGAGCTATAGTGGGTAAGACCTTGGAGAAGGCAGAAGACTCAAGCTCAAGTGGGTAAGACCTTGGTGGAAGCTTCTCCGAGTGAAGGTGAAGTCAAAGGCAGAAGATCCAAGAAGAGTGGGTAATTCTTGCAAGGCCGAAGACTTGTGCAAGAGTGGGTAAGTCCTTGGAGAAGGCCGAAGACTCTTGCAAAGTGGGTAAGTCCTTGGTAAGGTTGAAGACTCTTTGTATTGGATAGGTAAGTCCTTTGTTTGGTCATGTATTGTAAGTCTTATGAATGAATATAAGAATGTAATAGTTTGGAAGTCCTAGAGGTTGACCTCTCTAGGCAAGTGGACTGACACACTTCTAGTTTGAAGTGTGGAACCACTCTAAATAGCTTGTCTATTGGTGTATGTTCAATATCTCTCATCCTTTCTATGTATGTTTTAGTTGCACTCAAATTACCTATTTAGCAACCTTATCTTGTCATAAAGCTTGAAGGTTTAATGAGTATTGTTTAAGTGCTTTCAGCTCTATTCACCCCCCTCTAGAGCATCTAATCACCCATCTAGGATCCAACACCACTGTCTTTTTCATTATTGATTGTAGAGTCAACTCTGTGTCAGGTAACACTTTTCTTAGTCAGAGAAACATTATACATACCTTATTTAACTCAGGTGTCAAACCTCACTGATTTGTCACCTTTCTCAACTTACAACTTTTTGTGACAAGATTCTTGATTATGGGGAGTCTTTCATTCTCGTCATTCAATTTAGCATTTCACTTTCAAGAAAATACCAGAGTTACGTTCTGTCACCCACTTGGAACTACAAGTATTATCATACATCTGTTGTGCCATCTAATCTGTTGACACAACACCATACTTTCTTACTACCTGTACCAACTATCTCATTAGTTGTACATTCTCTTATCATAAGGGGATGCTACTTATCAATTAAGAACTTATCTTAGAGGTATCTTTAGATGTTATGTATAAGTTGCCTTAACAGATCTAGATAAGGGTATTCTAAGGAATTATTTTTAGCTTGATAAGATTTTCCCATAATGATTTTACAATTGTCCCTTCAATTAGTACATTCTTATCAATGTTATGTCCATACTATTTTATGTAACTAGACTGATTTCACAGTTGGCCATCCCAGGTAAACAAAAAAAATTGTCTGATTAGGAGTTATGTTTTTATTTTCCCATACCACTTGATATTTCTTAGATACCAGAATTACTTACTGTAACACCCCATCCACAACAAAACACGATTACATGCTAACTGGCGGATTACCGAAAATCACGAGGAATTAAAACCGATTTACAACAAGAACCACAAGATGAAGCATATTACATCTGAGCCAACACTTTTCATTTCATAACATCTTTTTAGGGTGCTACAAAATAATTTCCCATCAACTCATTACATGAAATAACTGTTCCACATGCAGATTTACATCAAGGTACATAAACTGAAAACCGTACATTGATCATTATGCAAGAAACATCGAAAAGCTTCCCCAAGACTTGAGTGTACAAGGACGACGCATATGACTCTACTACTAGACACAATCTATTCCACCAGGTATGATACCTCTGCATATCATCTATAGTCATATGATCTTCATCTCTCCAGGCACGAACACCTAAAAAGGGTTATTAACCAGTGGGGTGAGACACACAGTCCCAGCGAGAAACATAACCCTCTACCAAACTTTATAATGATCACAAATAACTTGTATAAGCAGATTATAGGACCAACATACTGAGCAAAGCTAACTTTATTAACATTCTTACCAAACTATCTAGGAGGCATATACCATACATTCTTTATGGAACATGATTGACAAGATAAGCATTATAAGAACTCATCACAAATAACCTGCAAGATATAACTAGTACAACTATACATGCAAGGCCTTAACCAATGTACCGTGTTTTGCCTTAAGCAATATATTCTATACAGTTGGATTATGATTTATTATGACCTGAGGAAGTGAGCCTCACCTCTTCATGGTCAGTGCACAACAATCAACAAGCAGGACCGCAATCTCTTACTTAATGGCCTAAGCCATAGGGTCAGTCCTGTAGGCTGCCCTTTTCATTATTATCCACGGGCCTATTCACCGTGCTCCTGAGCCATGAACACATTCATGCTCCTTCACACTGAGCCATGGGCATGTTCACCATGCTCTTATACACATCTTGAGTCCACAACCGCAATTGCACTCTGATCCTCCTATTTTCGACTAGGAGAAACCTTGCATATTCAACAATATGCACTCCGGGTTAACCCGCAGGAGAACCCATTTCACCATCACCTAATTACTGATGATGATGGATCTATGGCCAGGGAAAACTACATGAAAGGTTCCACTTATCATTAATTAATACATTTTAAGCAGATTGTAAGATTCAACCAAGTTATGTAACATGTAAACTAAAACACAAGTAAACAACATAGATCTCATTGTCAGGTGTTACATTGTCACTCTTATTTTTCAAAGCCAACATTACATGTTACCACTTGGCCTCTTGCCAATCATCATGATCCATCTCAAAGAATCAACATCACTGGGACTCAATCCCATCATAGAATGCCACTGCCTCTCAAGGATTACATCATCACCATGGGATAGCAATCCCTTCTCTATACATCAGAGGATAACACATCAACTTGGTACTCAGCCTTTATTAGGTCCATAAACCTTCCACATCATACTGGTGATACATGTTATCTCATCAACAAGGATTATCATCATTGAGTGTTATATAGAACACATATTCCTCATAGCTCTTACCTGGCTATGAATTCATTGGATACACCTGCATGGTTAGTATACATATTGAGAGATATAACTGAATCATCAGACATAGATCTTTATGATTATCATGCTATTAGGATTGAAGGTACATGATTGGATCAACATCCATGATTATAACTACATGAAGCACAAAGTTGTGTGTTGTAAACAAATTACATTATTGTAATAAAACCACAAGCAATCACTATGCCCTATATCTCATGGACATAATAATGTATTTAATCTTCTCACTTAGCACCAACTTTAGGTCACAAACATATCATGATTATCATATCATTAAGATTAAGGTTTATAGGATTGGAACAATCATCCATTATTATTAACAAATGAATCATAAGTCATGGATGGTGTATTAAGAAATACACATTACTGTTACCATACCATGGGTATACATCATACCCTACGTCTTGTATCATCATGCATGCCATCCCTCAGGATTCATCTTTAGGGATCATACAACCATGATCTACCATCAAACATTATCAAAGGTTCACCTATCATCAACCATAGGTAACCACCATACTAACATCCACAACCTATTCATCATTTCTTATCATTATGATCAAAGATACAGGCTCAAGGTAACAAGGTGTTACATTGACATTATGCATCTCAATATAACTTTTAGGGTTATCGGGTTAGGGCACAACCCTTACTAGAAGTGTCTCCTATCCTCATCAATACTAGGCAGCGACCACAAACCCTCACTAAAGGGGTATCGGGTAGGGTACCAATCCTCACCCAAGATTGTCAGCTACAAGCATGATAAGCAATCCATGCACAAAGGAAGGGTATCGTGCAACTAGGTCTATAAGTTGTATCTTGCATCCATAAGCATGATGGTATCAGGTAACTGGGTACAAGGGGCGTATCGTCCACCACATGGGCGTCACATATCGCCTAAAACCCTATCGCCTATTAGGGTTAGGGTTTAATGATGGGAAACCCGCAACTCTCTATCGCCTAAGGCCATATCGGCCAAGGCCATGACGCATAAGGTAGTCTATCGCTCAACTAGGGTTTGGGACCCTGTAACGATCAAGGTGTCATATCGTCCAACCTTCAACTTCTATCGTCCAAGATCCTATATCACCCAAGCTCAACACATGTATAGGCCAAGACTTCAACTCTAGAACCATCCAATCTATCAAGCACATACTTATTCCAGGTATCATATCCATATATAGGGTATCGATCAAGCACTAAACCCTTGTGTCACCCAAGCTAACATTTACATTACATGCTTATTTCAGTTTAGGGTTGATGATATTGGCTAAGACCTCTATAGGTGTGTGTCGGGAAAGCTAGGGTGTCGGGTTATGATCTTCAGCAAGGGATATTGGGCAAGGATGCCAACATCACTCAAAAGATCAAACAAGAATAGGGTTCTCATCCAAAGTATCATGCAAAGACAACAAGGCCATTTTGCCTAACACATCATAACGACCAACTTCTCATATCATGCAACACTCAACTAACTCATCTATCAAACACCATATCGGGCTAGGGGTCTACAAGGTGCCATCCACCCATAACACCCAAGAACACCACCAACCGGTCATCTAAGGTTAGAGCAACCTTATCATCCAAGGCTCCCTATCGGGCAACTAGAGTTAAAGATTATCTTATCGGCTTAGAAAGCATATCACCCCAAACTAGGGTTAGGACATCTGTATCACCCAAGGCACCACTTTTAGGGCTAACACCCACACCCAAGGTTAGCTCATCAGTTTCATATACTACCAAAGACATCACCACTATATTGCCCAAGATATCAACCAAGGACACAACCCCAAGAACATGTCGTGCAACAAGGGTAGACCATCAACTCACCACTAAAGATCATCACTTCATATCAGCCAAAGGTCCAACTAGGTATCAACCATCCATATCGTCCAAGCCCTAAACCCTAGGGTAGGAAAAAGGATATCGGTCACCACACCATATCATCCAAGAATACCAAAAGTTGGCTCGCCTCTCAACAACCAAGTGAGAGGGGACTCTCACAACCTTTAGCAAATCAGGCAACAAGGGTATGGATCAGGAGCTCTGACTACTTCCTTGCGTATATGCAAGCATGCGCCATTGGTCTAAAACTAGCAGGTGACCACACTTTGAGCATCTCGAGTATTGAAGTAGATGATTCTTATACATACGAGGTATTTTGGCATGGAGGTAGAGATCCGTGGAGGACAACATCTTTTGTTAGAGAGCTGCGAGAAGAGATTGCATCTTCCATGATTTTTGGTTCACTAGTTCATAAGGTTATCAACTCGATACCTCGTGAATTAGGTAGGTGGGGGAACAGAACACAGGAGATATTAGTCTCTTCGGATATATCTAATATGCCATTGAGAATTAGGGGCATGGCTTTGATGGAAAAAAGATGTACTCCTTACGTGGTGTTAAAGAAAACAGAAGTTGGAGGTGAGGATGAGAGCTTTTAGAGTGAGTTCTTCAGTCTTTATTTTAGTTATATATAGGGGGTGGATATTGTTGTGGGATAATGGTATATTACCTGAGTTATAAGTGCGGGAGATGTAATTTTTTTTGCTGTGATTTAGCCCACAAGAGGGGTGTGGGATGAATAAAAGCGACCCCTGGCTTAATGTGACGTCCCCGGATTTTATAAAACTTAATCTGATGTGTGACATCCAAATTGAAACCCTCACCTCATCGAGAATCCCAATTTAAACATCCCACACCAGGCTAAGAAAGAGAAAATCAAGGGAGTCAGAAGGAAACAACAGTAGCACATGTACATGAACAATAATAAAACCATACACACACGTTCACCATTCAACATATAATTACAACATGAATTGTTACAACATTTGATATTACATATTGAACAACAAACTATACATATACATGTACTACCACTAAACTACATGATCTTAAGACAACAGGTCCACCTGTACATCAGCTCGCCACACAACTCTCAACTATCCTGGATCTTCAAGAGCATAACCACAACCTAAACAAAAGATTACATGCGGTACACGTCAGCACAATATTTCATGAATATTGTACTGAGTACACCTACGTGTCTTTTTATATACCTCTCATCATATATTGGCAATAAGATAAAACTAATACTTGGCAGTAACAGAAGAATATAAGAAAAGCGCATACTTGCACAAAGATGTTCATCAACAAAAGAGAACACATATTTTAAGCACATTTTCCATTATATGTAAAACTCAATCAACCACATGCACTATTCTACCAAAGAGATTTAGTGCTCACATGTACTATTCTACCAAAGAGATTTAGTACTTCATAAATGCACTATTCTTCCAAAGAGATTTAGTGCTCACATGTACTATTCTGCCAAAGAGATTTAGTACTTTCATCAATGCACTATTCTACCAAAGAGATTTAGTGCTATCATATAATGGACCAGATATCTTATGTTTCATGTGTTCATAGCAATAAGTATCGAAAATCATGCAACATATCATACAAGAAAAATCATTTCAATCAATATCATATGCCAAGTTTGTACTACCATATAACGCAAGAATAATATATAATAAGCCAAGTAAGAGGTAATGGTGTACCTTCCAAAGAGATATCCTAATCACATATTCCTCATGTCATCTATAACCTTTGTCAACCCTGATTAAGACAAGATCATATACTATCAATAGGTTCTCATCTTATTATATCTCATCTTAACCCTAATCGTGTTCCTATTAGGGTTTGCTTATCTCATTATGTTACATACATTATTTCTTGTCTTATCTTCATCCTTATGTGGGATTTATGTTACTAATGTTATGTTCCAGATTAGGATACATAATATGAATATCAGGTTCCACATAGTTATTTATACATATGAACCCTAAGTTAAAAGTATTATTCAAATTAGGGTTACATCTCATGTATTATGGGTCACCTTCATATAACATGAATTATATGCATCTAACTGATATTCGATCTTCATCTTAGCTTCATATTAGTGATATGAACCTACTCTGTAATTATCATGATTTATTGAGCATGCATGCATTTATTGCATTTTATTTAGGGTTATTATCCCTAATTAGCCATATTAATCAAATTATATACTTTCGTGCATCAGCATGACCATATCTGAAATCATATGTAGTCTAAACATGATTATGGACTTACTTACATGATCTCATAATTTTAGGCCATCATTTGGTATTTATTACTCAATAAGTAAGTATTACACATATTATATGATATCATTGTTTTTAGTGCATCAAAAGCCTGATATAATGGTTCCAGGTTGTTCTACACTTTTTTTTGAGAAAAACAATACCTTGTTTGTATTTTTCTGATGACCAGGATAATTATTGTGAATTATTGAAGATAAAGGTATTTATTGGAATTTTGTTACCTTTGGGCCAACCATCAGTCGCCACGTGGCTTCAGAGCAACAATTCCTTCTTTGCCTTGCTGGAGTCCGGCCGGTTCGGTCTGGGTACCTGGACCTGGTTCATGTGTGATTTGGCTGGTTCAGGGCTGACCCTAATTGCCCCTTTCTTTCTCGCTCGTGAGTCCCCAACGAGACTCTATTCTTCCAAGAAGCGCCGCCGCACGCAGGAATGATGGCAGGGAACCGTGCGCTCCTCGAGCCTCCTCGCCATCAGGAAATACCATGGTGGTCTTCGTTGGTGTCTCCTCCGGAGAGAACTAGGCACCATTCTCCTCTGCCTCGAGGACAAGGAACACCAGAAAAGGGTTCATAAGAAGCTGCCGTCGTCCATCCAGTTCTGGGCACGATCTGCTGCCATGGGAGAGGTTTCTGGCAAGCATTCGGCCTCCGTTTCCCCTCCGCCGGCTCCTTACAGAGAGAAAATGGATGCTCCAGCTTCGCTGAGCTCTTGCAGACCTCCTCGACTCCTCTCTTTCTAGTCCGCAGCTCCAGGGATCTACATCCACGAGCCTGCTGTCAAGGGCGCCGTCGCGGCTTTGTCTCCAGAGAGAGATTCAACCTCGTCCTCCTCGCCTCTCGGTCTGCTCCTGCAGGTGGCACTGCCGCCCTTGGGTCTCCGGTTGGCTACTGTGACTTCTCCTCTGTGTCACGCGCCGACTTGGTGAGAGACCAGCGCCTCTTTGCTCTCCGCTGTGTGCGCTTGTCTTCTGGATCAGTCGCCACCCTGGCCTGCTTGCGTAAACAGCACAGTCCATCATCTCCTCCGTCAAGCGATGTCCTCGTGGTCCCGATAGCCACACCATGGATCCTCCTCTCCGGTGAGGAATCAGTCGCCGTATGCTACTCCTAGATTGATGCTTGCGAGTCCGGAAGCTCAATTCTCTGCTGGCATGGCTACAAGCTCTCTTACCAATGTCGAACTACGGTTGGTGATGGGGGTCGAGGTGTGTGTCGAGGGTGTCTCGCTCCTTCTCTGTAGCCTCTAGTCAAAGAAAACTGCCTCCACTCTCTCTTCCTCATGCCACTACCCACGACGTGTGTTCATCCAACTCCACCCATCACTGCTGACTGCCCCCCCTATTAAGGATGTGGTGGTGCTCTTTTGCCTTGGCTGAACTGCCCACTCCAACGTCATGGATTAGTGTATCAACTAGGCCAATCCATGGCACTCCTTAAACAACAGGGAAGGCAGTGCAATACCTATCTGTGACACATATATGATCAAAAGGCTAAGTTAATAATATGAAACATTGATCCCAAGCACCACTATCTGACCAGTACACCAAACCCACTCGACAAATCTGAACAACTATGTTACACAACCTTTATATGATCAAGATATACTTTGAGAGTACCATTTTTTTTGTCATTATAATATGTAAACCCAAGTGAGATTAACCACATCATCCCATATATATATATATATGGACTCAAAATTTGACTATTCATGATATCAAATCCATGATTAAATCATTGAATTGAGTAACCAAGAAACTCAAAAGTTCACTCTATCACATTCTACACATCATAAAAGAAATTTCGTCCTCAAAATTAAGCCAGAACTCCAGTCTTTCACATCATATACATCTTGAAAGAAATTTCGTCCTCGAAATTAAGCCATTCCCATACTCCAAGGGGAAACTAAAAGGTCTTTATACGCGGCTAGGGAACTATTATATGTACAACATAGTTAAAAGCTCTGGAACTATATCCAACCACTATTAGGGGGGTTTTACAACCATCATGGGTGCACAAACACTCCATTCAAGGTTGAACTCAAGGTTTAGAAGCTTAAGTTATGTCATGACATATCTCCTATATCAGGGTGGCATCCTTATCTTAACCCGTGCATTAGGGTTCCCACATCATATTACCATGTTCTTAAGGAATTAAGAAAGGTTAACCCATTATATCAATGTGTCATCAACATTTAATTGAGCTAATTATTAGAACATGTTCAACATTAACATATGCCTTTTAGGAGAGCGTTAACTATAGTTAACCCACTTTATCCATCTAGGTCATATTAAGGTGTCATAATCATTATGTTGTGCTAACTTTCAAACTATATGTTCCATATTTGTTAAGCACTCAGATTAACACCTCTTATATCATGTTTCATTCATATGATCTTATTTCATTACTCAAAATAAATTATAACATTTACAAGTGATTTCATTAAAGATTAACCAACAGTTTCACATCGTCATCATTATTCATATGCACGGTTAACCATATATGTGTTTCCATCTATTAAACCATTTCTAGGTTTCCGTCTTATCATGTCTATATATCACGTCTCGAGATTAAATCACATCCTTACATATATTACATCATGGTTGTGCTAAACCAACTTATGTGAGTGGCTAAATGAAGATATATCAAAACTTTATCTAGTCCAACGGAGGTTCTCCTGACCCATATCATGAGGGTATTCCCATACTCGGTCTCTCTGATTTAACTCAACTCTATGAGTATCTCATATGCATATACCTTATCTTCCCTCTCTTGGTCTAGGGTTCTCAGATTACCTCATTGGTACTAGCAATAGCTTTACAAGCTCTAGCCACATAAGCACAAACCAAAACAAAACATGACACTCTTTTCATAGATCTCTACCCATGAGAACTATTTCTCAACTCTCTTTCTCTTATATACACACCACTAGATTCCTATATGAGAAACCACCAACCCGAGCATGAGGCTTCACAGAAACTAACATAGCTACCTCCTCCAGGGTCTTGGGCTCTCTCCCTCACCCAGATGGTAGGCACTCATATTCATGTTCACATATGCACATATATAACCAAACTCTCTATCTCTGGGGTTTGGTCCTCCCAAGGACATCTAGGGTTCAACAAAACTATAGGAATCATGCATAAATAAACTCAACTCAATCACTTAGGAGTAGTTTAGTTTAGGACATATCATATCACATATCTCATATTTCTCATATCGTGGAGTCTAGGTTCTCTGACCTTCTCCCTGTAGGTCTCGCTCTCTCATGAGCTAACCCCAAAATTGGTCCTAACACTAGAGGTCTTCCTTTGTAAAAGAGCTTGAGGCTCATGCTGTCTCACAACCTTGTCTTAACTTATCTTATCTCATAAAAGCCTAGTTACTTGCATCATCAACACTTGTCTCAAATCCTCAAAATTGAACTTAAGTCCTCAAAGACAACATATATCATCATAAACTGTCTTATATCATTTCTGTCAAACTTACATCATATCACAAAAACTTATTTCATCTATTCTATCCATCATATATTCCAACAAGGCTCTAGACATCTAATCTAGAACTACTCTCTCTTCTAGACTGATGTCATACGCTTTCACTTAGGTTACATGATCACATCCTACTCATACATGTGTGGGGACACATTTTTGTAATACATATACATAATAAAATATTATATAGTTTTTCTCCGATAAAACATGCGTCAGAGAAAACTATCAAGGTTCGATCTGATTGGAATAAAAAACCAAATCCAGAAAACGAGTGCCTCACACATAGTAGAGAGTCCAGTGTCATGAAAACTAGTGAAAGGGTGAGAACAAGGGGTAGACTAGTGTAGCTACTCTAGACAACGTGCACAATATGTCTAGGGTTTCTCTTCCCTTGATGCACATCATTTCCAAATAGTGCAACGTCCCATACCACTGCACTACAAGGAAAGTACGACATCTAAGGACTTGCTATACAACAAGCACTAGTATAGACCTAGTTCTCAGACATCTAGGTGCTAACCTAGAGGCTAGGTCAGATCTAGTCTCTAAAAGATGACTAATCTAACCCTAAAGATTATTATGTTCAAGGTTCTTTAGTTTTGAGTTGCATAATGAGCAAATATCAGGCTTTGCTATTGTTCATGCTCTGATACCACCTGTGACGTCCCCGGATTTTCTAAAACTTAATCTGATGTGTGACGTCCAAATTGAAACCCTCACCTCATTGAGAATCCCAATTTAAACATCCCACACCAGGCTAAGAAAGAGAAAATCATGGGAGTCAGAAGGAAACAACAGTAGCACATGTACATGAACAATAATAAAACCATACACACATGTTCACCATTCAACATATAATTACAACATGAATTGTTACAACATTTGATATTACATATTGAACAGCAAACTATACATATACATGTACTACCACTAAACTACAGGATCTTAAGACAACAGGTCCACCTGTACATCAGCTCGCCACACAACTCTCAACTATCCTGGATCTTCAAGAGCATAACCACAACCTAAACAAAAGATTACATGCGGTACACGTCAGCACAATATTTCATGAATATTGTACTGAGTACACCTACGTGACTTTTTATATACCTCTCATCATATATTGGCAATAAGATAAAACTAATACTTGGCAGTAACAGAAGAATATAAGAAAAGCGCATACTTGCACAAAGATGTTCATCAACAAAAGAGAACACATATTTTAAGCACATTTTCCATTATATGTAAAACTCAATCAACCACATGCACTATTCTACCAAAGAGATTTAGTGCTCACATGTATTATTCTACCAAAGAGATTTAGTACTTCATAAATGCACTATTCTTCCAAAGAGATTTAGTGCTCACATGTACTATTCTGCCAAAGAGATTTAGTACTTTCATCAATGCACTATTCTACCAAAGAGATTTAGTGCTATCATATAATGGACCAGATATCTTATATTTCATGTGTTCATAGCAATAAGTATCGAAAATCATGCAACATATCATACAAGAAAAATCATTTCAATCAATATCATATGCCAAGTTTGTACTACCATATAACGCAAGCATAATATATAATAAGCCAAGTAAGAGGTAATGGTGTACCTTCCAAAGAGATATCCTAATCACATATTCCTCATGTCATCTATAACCTTTGTCAACCCTGATTAAGACAAGATCATATACTATCAATAGGTTCTCATCTTATTATATCTCATCTTAACCCTAATCGTGTTCCTATTAGGGTTTGCTTATCTCATTATGTTACATACATTATTTCTTGTCTTATCTTCATCCTTATGTGGGATTTATGTTACTGATGTTATGTTCCAGATTAGGATACATAATATGAATATCAGGTTCCACATAGTTATTTATACATATGAACCCTAAGTTAAAAGTATTATTCAAATTAGGGTTACATCTCATGTATTATGGGTCACCTTCATATAACATGAATTATATGCATCTAACTGATATTCGATCTTCATCTTAGCTTCATATTAGTGATATGAACCTACTCTGTAATTATCATGATTTATTGAGCATGCATGTATTTATTGCATTTTATTTAGGGTTATTATCCCTAATTAGCCATATTAATCAAATTATATACTTTCGTGCATCAGCATGACCATATCTGATATCATATGTAGTCTAAACATGATTATGGACTTACTTACATGATCTCATAATTTTAGGCCATTGTTTGGTATTTATTACTCAAGAAGTAAGTATTACACATATTATATGATATCATTGTTTTTCGTGCATCAAAAGCCTGATATAATGGTTCCAGGTTGTTCTACACATTTTTCTGAGAAAAACAATACCTTGTTTGTATTTTTCTGATGACCAGGATAATTATTGTGAATTATTGAAGATAAAGGTATTTATTGGAATTTTGTTACCTTTGGGCCAACCATCAGTCGCCATGTGGCTTCAGAGCAACAATTCCTTCTTTTCCTTGCTGGAGTCTGGCCGGTTCGGTCTGGGTACCTGGACCTGGTTCATGTGTGATTTGGCTGGTTCAGGGCTGACCCTAATTGCCCCTTTCATTCTCGCTCGTGAGTCCCCAACGAGACTCTATTCTTCCAAGAAGCGCCGCCGCACGCAGGAATGATGGCAGGGAACCGTGCGCTCCTCGAGCCTCCTCGCCATCAGGAAATACCACGGTGGTCTTCGTTGGTGTCTCCTCCAGAGAGAACTAGGCACCATTCTCCTCTGCCTCGAGGACAAGGAACACTAGAAAAGGGTTCATAGGAAG
The DNA here is from genome assembly GCA_963693085.1 of Alisma plantago-aquatica. NCBI lineage: Eukaryota > Viridiplantae > Streptophyta > Magnoliopsida > Alismatales > Alismataceae > Alisma > Alisma plantago-aquatica. The sequence continues at coordinate 613,665,163 of OY856412.1, read as the reverse complement.
CTGCCGTCGTCCATCCAGTTCTGGGCGCGATCTGCTGCCATGGGAGTGGTTTCCGGCGAGCATTCGGCCTCCGTTTCCCCTCCGCCGGCTCCTTACAGAGAGAAAATGGATCCTCAAGCTTCGTTGAGCTCTTGCAGACCTCCTCGGCTCCTCTCTTTCTAGTCCGCAGCTCCAGGGATCTACATCCACGAGCCTGCTGTCAAGGGCGCCGTCGCGGCTTTGTCTCCAGAGAGAGATTCAACCTCGTCCTCCTCGCCTCTCAGTCTGCTCCTACAGGTGACACTGCCGCCCTTGGGTCTCCGGTTGGCTACTGCGACTTCTCCTCTGCGTCGCGCGCCGACTTGGTGAGAGACCAGCGCCTCTTTGCTCTCCGCTGTGTGCACTTGTCTTCTGGATCAGTCGCCACCCTGGCCTGCTTGCGTAAACACCACGGTCCATCATCTCCTCCGTCAAGCGATGTCCTCGTGGTCCCGATAGCCACACCATGGATCCTCCTCTCCGGTGAGGAATCAATCGCCGTATGCTACTCCTAGATTGATGCTTGCGAGTCCGGCAGCTCAGTTCTCTGCTGGCATGGCCACAATCTCTCTTACCAATGTCGAACTACGGTTGGTGATGGGGGGTCGAGGTGTGTGTCGAGGGTGTCTCGCTCCTTCTCTGTAGCCTCTAGTCAAAGAAAACTGCCACCACTCTCTCTTCCTCATGCCACTACCCACGACGTGTGTTCATCCAACTCCACCCATCACTGCTGACTGCCCCCCCCCCTATTAAGGATGTGGTGGTGCACTTTTGCCTTGGCTGAACTGCCCACTCCAATGTCATGGATTAGTGTATCAACTAGGCCAATCCATGGCACTCCTTAAACAACAGGGAAGGCAGTGCAATACCTATCTGTGACACATATATGATCAAAAGTCTAAGTTTATAATATGAAACATTGATCCCAAGCACCACTATCTGACCAGTACACCAAACCCACTCGACAAATCTGAACAACTATGTTACACAACCTTTATATGATCAAGATATACTTTGAGAGTACCATTTTTTTGTCATTATAATATGTAAACCCAAGTGAGATTAACCACATCATCCCATATATATATATATATGGACTCAAAATTTGACTATTCATGATATCAAATCCATGATTAAATCATTGAATTGAGTAACCAAGAAACTCAAAAGTTCACTCTATCACATCCTACACATCATAAAAGAAATTTCGTCCTCAAAATTAAGCCAGAACTCCAGTCTTTCACACTTAACCAAAAAAAAAAGGCAACAAGGGTAGAGCAACACTCTATCAGCCAACCAACTCAACCTAAAGTCCACACACCTAGACCATAGGTTCACCCTTCATTAACCAAGGATAGAGATGGGTTTTTCCCAAGCTACTAGATCAGGGCTCACCTCTCAAGTCCAAGGGATATTGCTCATGTGCCATCGGCCTAAGCAAGACCTAACAAGCAAAGCACTATATCGTGCAACCATAGTATCGGGCAAGCACCCTATCAGGTGGTTCATCTTCAACCTCAAGTCACCCAAAACTATTATGCACAAGATAAACAAGAATAAGGCAGTAATAAAATGTAGCATTCCCATTAGATCAGATTCCAAGTTCCACATATATAACTATCATGGAGAAAGGTATCGATTTAAGTACAAGAACCAATATGTGCACATATGAAGAGTGAACATAATAGAGATAGTTAAGAGTTATGTAACCCGCCTTAAGAGGATCTCCATGGAAGGCACCAAGCTTCTTGGTCCAAGCAGAAAACCCACATTACTCTCCAAGAACATCATCCATCCAAAGCTCCAAACATGCCTTCGACACCATCATCATCACCTCAAGAAACAAAGGAAAAAGAAGAAGAAGATAACATGGTTATGCTTAGCTCAAGAAGAAGAAAGGAGGCGAGATAACCACAGCCTTTCCTTCTCACATCAAGGGCCTATCCATGGCCGAGAGGGGAAGAGGAAGTGAAGAAGAAAGCACAAGGAAAAGCTATCAAAGAAGCATGACTCACCAAGGTCAGATCTTGAGCAAGGAGTTTCCAGGGCCAAGGAGATCGCCCCTCCAAGCTCCATGGGAGTCTTCCTTAGCTCCCAACGCTCCCATGCTCATACCAACAGGAAGGATGAGGAAGTTGGATGAAAAGGATCACTTGTCTAAGGAGGAAGGGAGTTATATACACCAAGGAAGAGAGAGGTAGTAAGGGAGAGGTGTCATAACCACATAAACCAAGGTGCCACTTGCTCTTGCACTTAACGCCACATGTTGCCACCCTAGCAGCTCATGCACGGCCTAGTGATACACTCTAGAATGTGTATCGTGCAGATGGGCAGCTTCCATTGCCGATACACCCCTCTTGGGTGACATACCTCCAAGCCCTAGCCGATACACTAAAAGACAAGGTGGCATATGTGACACATATATGGTATAAAGATCATATAGGGATATTACTCTTCAACTATCATCCAAACAAGGTGCGCAAACCTCCATCCTCATCCTAGGTGATGCCAAACAGAAGAAAGAAAACTCTAGAGCTGATAAATTGCATATTGACCCTCCACTTTGGGTAATTTGCAATTTACACCAAAACTAGCACATAATGCACAAGCATCATCCAACCAAGCTCAAACTTGGAACATAGGTCCTCCACAAGGCGTACCACAACATAATTCTCTTTCTAATGCTGCTAGAGAACTAAAAGCATGCTCTACATGTGACATATTGAAATATAACCCCCTTACTTTGGGTAAATTGCACTTTGGTCCAAAACAAGCAAACATTGCTCAAACAACATCCAAACGGGACCAAACTGGAAACATGAGCTTGTCACATGATACCAAAACATCTTAAGAGATTATATTAAGGTTCTAAGCACCTTTCATAAGAAAAGCAAAGAGGGTTAGCCCAAAACTTGGGTCAGGGTCGTTACAAGACATAAACCCCTAACAAGGATTTCGTCCCTGAAATCTCAAGCATGAAGAAGATGGGTGTTACTTACACATCACATCATACATCTCCACAGAGCTCCTAGGTGTCACAGATCCACAAACAACATATTAGATCTTCCCCCAGAGCCAATACATGGTTTCTTAGTACTGGTTACAGACTCAGCTCTCTGTCTCATCGTCCTTTGTCTGGTAACACTCTTTAGATACTAGAACATCACCTACAACTTGTAACACTCAGGGATCAATTCCTTTTACTGATATATCATATTCCTCATTATGTTTCTACTGTGCTACTCTGATCTCTTAGGTTTTCCACTTAAACTTCACATAACTAGTATCACTATCCTTCTGCCATATTCGTTCCAACTGTTCCGTCTCCTTTCACAAAACATGTCTCCAATCCAAGGGATATCTATCTCAGAAGAGGTTATCAAAAGAGACATACTCTATAAACACATGTATGCGCATGACAGGGCTCATAAGGCACCTCACTATGTATCACTTTAAGGCTTAACACAAAAGGAGTTAAACATCTTGGGTTAACAAGAACCACATCATCTCAGTTTCAAGCCTACTATGTGTTCATGTCAGCTCCCAAGGGCACAATGAGCACCAACTCAGATGGTAGCAGATATGCACTATCTCAACTGATCTGGATAGGGTTCTCAACCTCAGTCATCCATCTCTATTCGATGCACATCCTGCCTAGATCTTCCTTTACTCGAGACTTAGGAGTATTCCAAGGAATCAGGCTCAACTTGATAAACTTTCCCCAGATGACCTTACAACACTTCCTTTCCTTGGGTGCATACCTTCTGATGTCATGTTTATGAGGAGCATAAACCCCTAACAAATGATATCCATACTATAGGCACTTAGCCAGATCGTACCAAAGCCAATCTCTCCACCTCAAACAACTTCACACCTTTCCAAGGATATCCATTCCCAGGGTTATCTCGATCCTTGACATGTCAAACCCAAGAAAAGGAAGGATACAAAAAGGGTATACTCCATCCTACACAACCAGGTCATCCAACAAGGTGCTCGACAACATGCTATCTCTCTCCTGATTAACAAAAGGAAGCATCTGCCAAACATGCTATAAGCATTCAGGGGAGGGTACATCCTAAACTGGATTAACAAAAGAAGATAAGAGGTAAGAAGAAGACAAGGGAGAAGGGATTAGCTTCATCCGTCCTACCGACACACCCTGGTCAACTCACCGTTTCTGGTTAGCTCATGCCTCGAGATCTAACTATTGCCTTTGCCATCTACTACTTGGTTAAACCATCCGGTCCTCACTTGCTTATCCTTATCAGTATTCCTCCGTGATGTTGATCTGCTGCCTCGAGGGTCACTACATAGATCGAAACTCCAAAACAAGCTTCAAGCTTGTGGGTTCAAGGTCAATGATGATATATCAGGATGGTTCACTACCATACCTCCACGGTCTAGGCATCTTGATTCTCAACTCTTTACCAGAATGCATGTTCCCATGTTCCCATACGCTTAGCACTTCTCATATACTAGTTTTCCTTACCTTGGTATCCATCTCTTGAGTCAAAACACATCACTTCCAGTATCGCCTTCATAGTCTACCGTTGCTACTGGTTCAAAACATGTCAAGAGGATCCTTCCATCATCATTTATCACAGAATATCTCTATCTTAGAAGCTAAAGTCCAAGATCAGCTGATACTTTTTGAAGTATTCAACCAGAGATCACTCCAAAATGATACATATCAAGTGAATCCAGGTCCACTTGACTGCCACTTCCTCAGAAGGAAGGAACAAACTCCTCCAAACACCCCAACAACACCTATGGTTTCATATCAAAGGGGAGGATATTATCACTTTCTTTGATCCTTACATAAGCTTTCAACTATTTGTGCATCGTTAAACCTTGTTCCCTCTGGTTTTATCCTGTTTCTTCTTGGCTTCCTTGCACTCAACATAGGAATGATCAAGACCATTACATGTTGTTACTCTTTTTCTCTTGTTGTCGTTTCATCATATTCATGATTATATCCGATTTTTGTTTTCTTTTTTGTGAAAAAAGATCGTTACTCTTTACATATTCTTTATTGAATGGGGATCATCTCCCTTGTTCTCTTTTTCTTATCACGAATTTGCACTTTATACTTTCTCATTTATGCTTATGTTTATTGGTTGGTCTGAGATTATCTCATGTTCCATCTTATTTACTCATCACTTATTCTTCTCTTTCCTCTAACTTTATCTTTGCTTTCAGGTATTTTCTTCATCTTGTGTGAGTTTTATGCTTTTACTTACCTTGTGATCACAGGTTAATCTGTCTTTTGTCACGTATATCTCTTGAGATTATAGTTTCAAGAACTTATCTCATCATATTCTTATATAGATTTAGGTTTCATAGAATCATTACTTCCACTTTTGATTATCAATCATCCATGTATTTAAGAGGTTATGGTGCATTCACTAACTCCCTTTATAACAAGATGAAGGTATTAGCATCATATTCCTGATTTTTTATGCTCTTTAGATTGCTCCAGAATGACTACTTGATCAGAGTAATCAAGGAGGAAACAATCTAATGCCAACATTACATGTTACCACTTGGCCTCTTACCAATCATCAAGATCCATCTCAAGGATCAACATCACTGGGACTCAATCCCATCACAGAATGCCACTGCCTCTCAAGGCTTACATCATCACCATGGGATAGAAATCCCTTCTCTCAACATCAGAGGATAACACATCAACTTGGCACTCAACCTTTATCAGGTCCACAAACCTTCCACATCATACTGGTGATACATGTTATCTCATCAACAAGGATTATCATCATTGAGTGTTATACAGAACACATATTCCTCATAGCTCTTACCTGGCTATGAATTCATTGGATACACCTGCATGGTTAGTATACATATTGAGAGAGATAATTGAATCACCAGACATAGATCTTTATGATTATCATGCTATTAGGATTGAAGATACATGATTGGATCAACATCCATGATTATAACTACATGAAGCACAAAGTTGTGTCTTGTAAACAAATTACATTATTGTAATCAAACCACAAGCAATCAGTATGCCCTATATCTCATGGACATAATCATGTATCTAATCTTCTCACTTAGCACCAACTTTAGGTCTCAAACATATCATGATTATCATATCATTAATATTAAGGTTTATAGGATTGGAACAATCATCCATTATTATGAACACATGAAGCATAAGTCATGGATGGTGTATTAAGAAATACACATTACTGTTACCATACCATGGGTATACATCATACCCTACATGTTGTATCATCATGCATGCCATCCCTCAGGATTCATCTTTAGGGATCATACAACCATGATCTACCATCAAACATTATCAAAGGTTCACCTATCATCAACCATAGGTAACCACTATGCTAACGTCCACAACCTATTCGTCATGTCTTATCATTATGATCAAAGATACTGGCTCAAGGTAACAAGGTATTACATTGACGTTATGTGTCTCAAGATAACTTTTAGGGTTATCGGGTTAGGGAACAACCCGTACTAGAAGTTTCGCCTATCCTCATCAATACTAGGCAGTGACCACAAACCCTCACTAAAGGGGTATCGGGTAGGGTACCAATCCTCACCCAATATTGTCAGCTACAAGGATGACAAGCAATCCATGCACAAAGGAAGGGTATCGTGCAACTAGGGCTATAAGTTGTATCTTGCATCCATGTGCATGATGGCATCAGGTAATTGGGTACAAGGGGCGTATCGTGCACCACATGGGTGTCACATATCGCCCAAATACCTATCACCTATTAGGGTTAGGGTTTCATGATGGGAAACCCTCAACTCTCTATCACCTGAGGCCATATCGGCCAAGGCCATGACACATAAGGCAGTCTATCGCTCAACTAGGGTTTGGGACCCTGTAACGATCAAGGTGTCATATCGTCCAGCCTTCAACTTGTATCGTCTAAGATCCTATATCACCCAAGATCAACACATGTATAGGCCAAGCCTTCAACTCTAGATCCATCCAATCTATCAAGCACATACTTATTCTGGGTATCATATCCCCATATAGGGTATCGGCCAAGCACTTAACCCTTGTGTCGCCCAAGCTAACATATACATTACATGCTTATCTCGGTTTAGGGCTGATGATATCAGCCAAGACCTCTATAGGTGTGTGTCGGGCAAACTAGGGTGTCAGGTTATGATCTTCACCAAGGCATATCGGGCAGGGATGCCAACATCACTCAAAAGCTCAAACAAGAATAGGATTCTCATCCAAAGTATCATGCAAAGCCAACAAGGCCATATCGCCTAACACATCATAACGACCAACTTCTCATATCGTGCAAAAATCCACTAACTCATCTATCAAACACCATATCGGGCTAGGGGTCTACAAGGTGCCATCCACCCGTAATGCCCAAGAACACCACCTATTGTTCATCTAGGGATAGAGCAACCTTATCATCCAAGGCTCCCTATCGGGCAACTAGTGTTAAAGATTATCATATCGGCTTAGAAAGCATATCACCCCAAACTAGGGTTAGGACATCTGTATCACCCAATGCACCACTTTTAGGGCTAACGCCCACACCCAAGGTTAGCTCATCAGTTTCATCTACTACCAAAGACATCACTACTGTATCGCCCAAGATATCAACCAAGGATACAACCCCAAGAACATGTCGTGCCATAAGGGTAGACCATAAACTCACCACTAAAGATCAGCACTTCATATCGACCTAAGGTCCAACTAGGTATCAACCATCCATATCATCCAAGCCATAAACCCTAGGGTAGGAAAAAGGATATCGGTCACCACACCATATCATCCAAGAATACCAAAAGTTGGATCACCTCTCAACAACCAAGTGAGAGGGGTTTTGCACAACCTTTAGCATATCGGGCAACAAGGGTAGAGCAACACTCTATCGGCCAACCAACTCAACCTAACATCCAAACACGTAAACCATAGGTTCACCTTTCATTAACCAAGGAGAGAGAGGGGTTCTGCCCAAGCTACTAGAGCGGGGCTCACCTCTAAAGTCCAAGGGATATTGCTATTGTGCCATCGGCATCAGCAAGACCTAACAGGCAAAGCACTATATCATGTAATGATAGTATCGGGGAAGCACCCTATCGGGTGGTTCATCTTCAACCTCAAGTCGCCCAAAACTATTATGCACAAGATAAACAAGAATAAGGCAGTAATAAAACGTAGCATTCCCATTAGATCAAATTCCAAGTTCCACATATATAACTATCATGGAGAAAGGTATTAATTTAAGTACAAAAACCAATATGTGCACGTATGAAGAGTGAACATAATAGAGATGGTTAAGAGTTATGTAAACCACCTTAAGAGGATCTCCATGGAAGGCACCAAGATTCTTGGTCCAAGCAGCAAACCCACGTTCCTCTCCAAGAACATCATCCATCCAAAGCTCCAAACATGCCTTCAGAACCATCATCATCACCTCAAGAAACAAAGGAAAAAGAAGAAGAAGATAACACGGTTATGCATAGCTCAAGAAGAATAAAGGAGGGGAGATAACAATGGCCTTGCCTTCTCACATCAAGGGCCTATCCATGTCCGAGAGGGGAAGAGGAAGGTGAAGAAGAAAGCACAAGGAAAAGCTATCAAAGAAGCATGACTCACCATGGTCAGATCTTGAGCAAGGAGTTTCCATGGCCAAGTAGCTCGCCCCTCCAAGCTCCATGGGAGTCTTCCTTAGCTCCCATGCTCGTCCCAACAGGAAGGGGGAGGAAGGTGGACGAAAAGGATCACTTGTCTAAGGAGGAAGGGAGTTATATACACCAAGTAAGAGAGAGGTAGCAAGGGAGAGGTGCCATAACCACATAAACCAAGGTGCCACTTGCTCTTGCACATAACGCCACATGTTTCCACCCTAGCAGCTCATGCACAGCCTGGTGATACACTCTAGAATGTGTATCATGTAGCTGGGAAGCTTCCATGCCCGATACACCCCTCTTGGGTGACATACCTCCAAGCCCTAGCCGATACACTAAAAGACAAGGTCGCATATGTGACACATATATGGTATAAAGAACATATAAGGATGTTACTCCTCAACTATCATACAAACAAGGTTCCCCAACCTCCATCCTCGTCCTAGGTGATGCCAAATAGAAGCAAGAAGACTCTAGAGTTGATAAATTGCATATTGACCCTCCGCTTTGGGTAATTTGCAATTTACACCAAAACTATCACATAAAGCACAAGCATCATCCAACCAAGCTCAAACTTGGATCATAGGTCCTCCACAAGGCGCCTCACAACATCATTATATTTCTAATGATGCTAGAGGACTAAAATCATGCTCTATGTGTGACATATTGCAATATAACCCCCTTACTTTGGGTAAAATGCACTTTGGTCGAAAATAAGCAAACATTGCTCAAACAACATCCAAACGAGATCAAACTGGAAACATGTGCTTGTCACATGATACCAAAACATCATAAGAGATTAGATTAAGGTTCTAAGCACCTTTCATAAGCAAAGAAAAGTGGGTTAGCCCAAAACTTGGGTCAGGGTCCTTACACTTGCTTTGGTATCTGTCACGTGTCAAAGACACATCAAATCCTCATCATTTCTATCTCCCTGTTGTTATTACCAAAGCCACACATATAGAAGGATATTTATTTCATCTTGGGACATTACTTGATACACATATCTTTATCTTGTAATCAAAGTCCAAGACAAACTGATACTTTTCTAAGTATCCATCAATTGAACACTTTTAACTCATGCACATCAAGTGTCATAAGACTCACTTGATTGCCATGTCCCTGAAAGGAAAGAACACAAAGAAACATATTCCTCTTATCACCCCATCATTAGCCATGGTTTTTTATCAAAGAGAAGAGATTATCATCTCCTCTAATTATTGCATGAACTTTCAACTGTTCATGAGTCATTTACTCTTGTTTCATCCTAGGTTCCTTTCCATCATCATAGGAATTATAAGGATGATAACATGTCATAACTCCTTTCTTTATTGTTGTCTAACATGTTCATGAACATTTTGTGATTTTATCACATTTCCCATTTCCACATCATGGGAAAAGATCTTTACTATTCACACAAGCTTTATCAGACAGGGTTCATCTCCCTTGTCCTCATTCTCTTTATCATGAGGATTATACTTTTTACTTCCTCATACACAGATTGATCTGAGATCATCTCAAATTTCATTTAATGCACTTAGGATGTGATAAAAATATCCATGCCATATTTCCAATTTTGTTATACTCACTAGATTGTCTCAGAATGACTACTTGATTAGAGTAATCAGAAAGATAACAATCTAAAAGTTCCATACTTACCTTATCTTCAATAGTTGAATACCTGGCTAGGGTATACAAGTATTAAGATTATATAGTATGCACTTTGTTTACTATCATATTCCTTATTTTTTATGTCATAAAAAACATAGGAATTAGCATCCCTGGATTTTCTCCAAGCATCACCTCTACACCTCATCCTCTTTCACGTAGATAAGAGAAATTATAAAGCATTTAAAAGAATATTGAACATAATATAAATTCTAGTCCTCATCATTTCTCCCATTTGTTCCCATAGGGAAATCAATAGGGAAATCAATAACAACAATCCCTCTTATGATTATTAGATAAAATCAAGAGAAGGCATATCAAAATGGAAAAAGCTCTATCTGACTATTACCCATCGCGGTTATCTACCGCTTCAGGTTGACTCAACACATAGAGTCTGGTTGTTTCATGTTGTTGCTTTTGCCTTTTTACACTATTGGGCTGTAACTTTCGTAGGCCCTTCCGAGTCTACCTCAGTTGTTGGGTCTTTTCCTTCCATTTTGCTCAACATGTCCATATCTATAACATGTCTTGCCCTCATACCATGGTCTTATCAGTCTTATTACCGATGTAGAAGCTAAGTCAGAAGTTCTTACAGGTTGAAGGTTAGGACCTTTTCCTTTACTTAGCGACTACTGCCCTGGTACACTAGGCATTTATAGCACTCGTGGCACCAAAAACTTTTTCATTTTAGAACAATTAGGCAAATGTCTCTAGAATTGTAGAGACCTTTCTTTAATTCTCAGCTTAGTGCCCCTCCTTGGCCATTACCATCACAGATGTACTATCTGTCTATACTTATGGAAGAGTCTATTTTCTTGCCATATGTTAATTTTTCCCAAGTTTTCCATTGTTCCAACATGACTATGTCATTCAGGAACCCTTTCAGAACCCAAAGTTTCTACATTGAGGACTGGTAACCTACGTTGTAATACTAGTATCCAGTCTACTATATGCATCACTATTGCCCTAACCTGCCTCTCAAGAGCATAAAATGTAGGATTCTCTATCCTGATTGGGTCAAGATGGGAATTATGAGGCACTTGTTCTTCTTTTTCCTAATCCCTTGCACCCTCTCCTGGTACAAAAACATTGCTCTCAGCAATGTATTCCTCATGTTCTCCAGTCATTTATAAACTTTACCCTTTCTTATGCCTAAGTAGAAGTCACTATAGGGTATACTGAGGACACTAACACAGACTCAATACCTTAGTCTGATGTCTCTGTAGACTCAGTGAACCTTAAGCTCTGATACCAAATATGTAATGACCATCATCAAACTGACAAACAAATTGTTACTAATTAAGCGAAATAAGCATAATAAGTGAATCAATAAAAATCACTAAAATTTAAAACTATTTTGCAAGGAGATCCTTTTCTAGAAAACTCTTACTGAAAGATCTAAAACTTGTGCATATCATGATTACATTGTACAACATCTCATCTTGAGGACAACATATAACAATTTCTCTATCAAAACACATACAGGAGCAACATAAAACCTCAAGGCATTCATGCCAAAATCTCAGATCATTCATGAAACCAATACGAACAAACTCCAAGGACCTGAGAGTATATAGACAACACATAGGACTCCTATCTACAAGACATGACAGACAATACACTCAACCTAAGCTGTCACTGCTGCCACAACTGTTGTTCCTCCTATGTAGAAAGATCTTTGCCACCTCGTGCATGTCTACCTAAAAAAATGTGGATCCCACGGGGTGAGACAAATGTCCCAGCGAGAGATATAACTCTCCGCCGACCATATTATTATCCCAAATTAAGCATTATAAATTGAGTAGAGGTTCTTTTTATATTAACAAACATGATAATTCACTGTATGAACAGAACGAAGGAATCACCTTTCTTAAGGAGAACATTGCATCTACCCATGGTAGAGTTATAAATCATTTATCTACTTTGCAAGGAATGTAAAGACACATAAATATCATCTATCAACTAAGATGTACAACTAAATTGTGCATCAAACAATATTTCTCATATTCGATCCTTAAGCAGATATGCTACACGGTTGAACATATTTTAACAATCACGCCTATGCCCTGAGGAAATGAAGCATACCCCGTTCATCTCCAAAGTACCACAAACTTCTCACAGGTCGATACCATACAAGGTTAATGGGGAGCCGATTTCCATGACCTCACTTGTCTCGGTCAGTACAAGACCACTTAAGTTTAGCAGGACATCTTGTGTCGTCTATAAATAGCTATGCCAGGATACATAGGCATCCTCGCTTAGAGCTACAATGTAAACTGCACTCTTTTAGGGGAACATCTACTAACAACCATCCCCAGTTATGAAATCATCAAGTCATGGCGACACAAGCACCATACTCTGAGCCATATGCTAGTTCATCATGCTCAACATAGAGTCTACTACTGAAGTCACACTCTATCCAAGATATGACATATAGCCAAATCCCCATTCATTTCAGGCTCGTAAGGAGATCGACTCACACATGGCCATTCGTACTTACGCCCTGACATACTCAAAAGTATGCACTCTGGGTTATGCCACGGGGAACCCGTTTCACCATTTAGCAAATCCTGACACTGATGGATCTATGATAAAGGCAATGTTTTAAGGCTTCCAATGATATATTATGTGCATTACAACATTCTTTTAGCATCAAACAAGTTACAGTCATTAATCACAACAAATGCTACAAAGAAAGGTGTAATACAACTATCAAGTACTTTTCATATCTTTAAAACACATGATACTTGGGATCTCAGTCCCTCATTACATTACTAGGGATTTCCATCCCTTCACATCATTATCATGATTACTGGATCTGGGTATTCAAACCCTTAGATCATCACTTAGCATTGTTACCTCTATAATAGGTAACCATTATGTCCAGGTCCTCAGACCAAGGTATTCATTTCACTTGTTGTACAAGTATTCTCATGGCTCACAAGGCCATTGCACATCTTTTCACCTCTCACTAGGTAACAACTTATTCACATTTCTCACAAGGCTATTACACATCTTGTCACCTCTCACTAGGCCACAACTTATTCACATGGCTCACAAGGCCATTACACATCTTGTCACCTCTCACTAGGCAACAACTTATTCACATGGCTCACAAGGCCATTACACATCTTGTCACCTCTCACTAGGCAACGACTTATTCACATGGCTCACAAGGCCATTAATCATTATACTTGTTGTACAAGTATTTAACATGCCTTACAAGGCTTATGCAATAAGAGAAATACATCCTTCCCCATTATTAGGGTTAGGGTTTCCTTTTATAGACGTATAGGGTTTCAAGTTAATATTATCTATCCAAACCCTAATTAATTGCTCCACACATCTAGGAGCATATATTCATATCATAAGGATGCAATCATACTTATATGTTCTCATCCTTTGTCATTAAATGATTATCAACACAAGGTATGTGTTTCTCTCTCATCCTCTCTAGGATTTTGATTACGTCATACTTTATTAGCTTGGCTTGATCCTTTCTCTAGGTATGTTAGCCTACACTTATCAATGTGCATTACATCTCAATGTAACATTTGACATGACACACTTCATCTGTTACTCATACAAGTATATTGGATTTAAGGTGCATCAAGGTGCATCAACCTTGAGGTGCTGGATGTGGTATTTATCATGCCTTGATGTATTACTTCCCTCATTGCTTTTAAATTACTTAAGTTCATCAACTTATCTTGTATTAGGGTATATACCATCCTATTACTTTATGCACTAACAAATCACATTTATCATGTAGTGTATTGGCCATAAGTCACACATTTGAATTAACCAACTACCATCAAGTGATATAGACTCATCTTGAGTTAAGGCATTGTTGATATACCATTATCGACCTCTTTAGGTGTTCTACATATCAAGGTATTAACCAAACCACATCATTATTTGGTGTTACACCCATCACTCCTAAGAGTGTTTTACCCTCACCCTTACAAGGTGCATCAGATTGAATCATGTATGTCAAGTTTAACACATGCATTGGATTAGGTGTATATCGATCTAGGCATCATCATATCCATCAGACCCTTACCCATTAAGGTATCAACCTTACCATTCATATGGTGTTTCAACTTCACCATACATGAGTGTAACGTCCTCACCTCTCTTGAAGATATTAACCACACCATACTTTAGTGTATTGGCCATCACATGTTCTAGGGTATTAACCACCTTACCACTTTTGTCATTTAGTGTATTGGGTTACCCACCATATCATTTTAGAGATATGTGCTCAACACCATATCATCCAAGAGGTGTATGCTTAACCCAATATTAGTTTATAGGTGTATGCTTGATACCCATATCACTTTATTGGTGTATGTATGCTTACCATATCGGGCAAGAGGTGTATGCTTGCTTTACACCATATCAGGAAGAGAGGTGTGTGTGTGCTTCACACCATATCAGGCAGAGAGGTGTGTGTGCTTCACACCATATCGGGAAGAGCGGTGTGTGTGTGCTTCACACCATATTGGGCAGAGAGGTGTGTGTGTGTGCTTACCATATCTCTTTAGAGGTGTGTGTGTGCTTCACACCATATCAGGCAAAGAGGCGTGTCCTTGCTTACCATATCACTTTAGATGTGTATGTATGCTTTACACCATATCGAGCAAAGATGTATGTGTGTGCTTCACACCATATCAGGCAAAGAGGTGTGTGCTTGCTTACCATATCACTTTAGAGATGTATGTATGCTTCATACCATATCGGGCAAAGAGGTGTGTGCATGTGTGCTTCACATCATATCAGGCAAAGAGGTGTGTGCTTGCTTACAATATCACTTTAGAGGTGTATGTATGCTTCACACCATATCGAGCAAAGAGGTGTGTGGGTTCTTCACACCATATCGGGAAAAGAGGTGTATGCTTTCTTACCATATCACTTTAGAGGTGTATGTATGCTTCACACCATATCAGGCAAAGAGGTGTGTGTGTGCTTCACACCATATCGGGCAAAGAGGTGTGTGCTTAACCCAATATCGTTTTTGAGGTGTATGCTGGACCTCATTTCGTGAAATAGGTGTATACTACACCACCATATCATGCAAGAAGGTATAAAACTATATCCATATCGTTTGAGTGAAGTAGGTGCATCACCATATCGGGTTAGAGGTACTTGCTTGTGTGCTTGAACCCGATATCACTTTATAAGGTGATACCATCTTCTTCAAGCTCTAGACCTTCGTTCAAACTGTTATAGTTCATGGAAATAGGTCTAAGAAACTACTAGAACTAATAATGTCATCAACTATATCAAAAATTTTCGGAATTAAAAGTAGTTCATTAAGTATAGCAATTTAGGTGATGAGTAATAACATGATAGAGATCAAGTTATATAACTCACCTTAAGAACAACTTCAAAGCTCCAAGCTCCAAAGATCCACGTTCCTAAGGTTGAAGATGACTTATAAAAATTCCAAGGCTTGTTCACAACTCCTTCATATACCAGGAATCACCATGGATAAGCAATTGGTGATGAAGAAAAGAAAAGAAGATAATAACCTTAAAATCATGCTTCAATCCAAGGTTGAAGATGATCATGGCCTTACCTTAGGGTTAATATTTAATCTCCTTCTTGCTCCTTATAACCTTGAACGATACCTCACTACCCATGCACAATATTCTATCACTTGTGGCTTATATCCCCCTCACTTGTGGCCAAAAACACTCCACTATGGCCGATATCACCTTGCTAGGCCGATATCAACTTGCTAAGGCCAATACCCAAGGCCTATGCACGATACCACATCACGTATGCATGACAAAAAGGCTCCATGCAAAATATCTAAGAGCAAGGAGGTGTTAGGATTCGAAAAAGTTTACTAAGGGGTTAAAGAAGAGGTATATATACTTGATATTCATGAAGAGGTGTGAAAATAAGGTGTCATCAATTTGAGCTACTAGGTGCCACATGTCCATGCATGGTTGACACGTGTACATGCATGCATTAACATTTATATTTACGTTAAAAACAATTTAGGATAATCTAGGGATGAATTTTTTTCCATTACTTATCCCTTTGAATAAAATATATCAACTAAATCACCACTTTATTCACAACTCGATACAACTTTTCTAAGGAAGTTGTAAACCAATACACTTCACCTCCATGAGGTGATTTGCATGTCATGGCCTTTTACAAGAGTCTACAAACCTATATGAGGCTCCTCCTATGGCTCCTTGGCTGATAGGCACTCATATATAAGCTTTTCAACTTGATACAACTCAAGTTAAGGTTTCATATTCAACCCTTTTCTTGGTCATTTCATCACCAAGATTACCATCACTCATAATTGATTCAAACATGGTGTCTCCTTCTTTCTATCTCATATAAATGATACATAGAGTAAGTAGGAACATTATAGAGGTGGTAATTCGCATATAAACCCTACATTTTGGATAAATTACAATTTGTACCAAAATTGGGGTACAAGGTACTAACATTATTCAAACATCTTCAAACTTGGAATTTAGGATTTCCACAAGCCACCACTTAGCATAATTGTCTCTTTTATGATGCTAAAACACTTAAGGAATGTTCAACATGTGACAATTTGCAATATAGCCCCTCACCTTGGGTAAATTGCACTTTGGTCCAAAACCAAGGAACATTGCTCAAACAACATTCAATCAGGACCAAACTTGGAACTTAAGTGTGTCACATGATAACAAAACACCTTAGATGATTATATTAAATTTCTAAGCAACTTACTTAGCCAAAACAAATAGGGTTACCTCATAACCCAGGTTAGGGTCATTACAAACAACATCAACCTACAATATGTGTAAGGTGTTATAGTGATTGTATAATTCCTTTCTCTCTGATATCCAGGATGAACTCGAGGCATGGTTGGTCATCCTATCAATGTTCAATTTCTGTTTCTTGAACTAAGAGAAAAACTATCTGAGATAGTGCAACCTTAATATCATATATTGATTCACATGTACATGCACATATGCTTCTCAGTCTCGCTTATGAAGTGGCCAAGATATAATATTCCAAAAGGAGGGACAAATCCCATATCTATCACTCATAGTATATCCCCATGTGTCAAAGTCCCCCAATCATCATCGTTATAGCAACCCATGTTTCAGGACAATGTTTGATGATGTCAAAGCGTACCCAATGACATGTGACGAGTGTGGTGATTTTAGGTCTAAGAATCACACTAACCACATTCACTATGAGAGATGACTATGACCACCAAAACCATGTGTCACTCTCATGGTGGGCCTTTCTGATACACAATTCCGTAACATGTATTTGTGTGCTTGGTTTGATATTGACATCATGAATAATGAGATTCAGTCATCAACCAACTCACACTCTGATCTTATGTGTCATTGTTGTCTATCAACCTTCTACAATAACAACAGATCAGAGACATAATAGGAATATGTATGTGTACTCTTAACATCCGTATGATCTCATCCACAAGGATAGTAACTTGAACACATACGCCATTGAGTAATATAATTCTCTAGACATTCACTATGTATCCTCATTATCTCATAACTGAGTGAAACAGATGAATTAGAAGCTTTCCTTTATGAGTTGTTATTATTAATCAAATCCTTTTAGGTAATTATGCCATGTCAATCATCATATGATTGGCTCTATGATCATACCTTACCAACATGCACATAACTCTTAACTATGTTCAAATACCAAGTTCCATCACTTCTAGATTTTCCAAGTTCAACTTTGGCCTATTGCAATTTATTAACATCCATTAGTGTACATATTGCAATTGTTGCATAGAAACCCTAAGATTGGACCTTTTTCACAAAACTCAGATTTAGACTCTAAAAATCTCACCAGTGGACTAATTAGGTTTTCTTGATCAAGGAAACATATCTTTCTATCAATTTTGGAGTTATGGTGATTAAGTTGTAATTTTTATGGATTTTATGCATTAAATCATATTCCAAAAATCAGCTTTTGAAAAACCTTGAAATCAGACCTTGAAAGCATTTTTATAAGATAAAGCTCAATTTTCCAATTCCAAAACATATTTTTTAAATAAGTTTGGAAAAGTGGTTTAAAAGATATAAATTTTCTAATTATGACAAACCAGAAAATGACATGTCAGCAATTTAGTTGCAAGCAAGGAAGAGAGTGAGGGAGAGGATCCGGCCCACGACTTGGCCCCCAAAACCTATCTTAGGTCATCATTTATCCTAGGAGGGATGTACCAATCATTTTAGGTTCATTGAGAGCTAGTAACAAAGTATTTAACAACAAAGAAACACAACCCTAAAAAAGAACATCATCTAAAGGTGGAGATCATCATTTAAGCATAAGAATCTGAACTAACAAGCTTATAAAAAGCAATCAAATTGGAGAAAGTTATATAACTTGCCTCTAGGAATAAGATCAGATCCCAATCAGAAGGAAACTCGAGCAAGATGGGTTGGTAGCTCCAAGCACAAGCTCCAAACTTGAGCAAGAATCACCTTCTTCTCCAAGGATATAAATCCTAAGAAAGAGGAGCATGGAAAGAAGAGTTTTGACCTTTAGATGAAGTTACTCCATGGAAGATAGGGTTTTGACCTAGAGGAAGGTGGAAGGAAGAATAAAACTAGGGAAAATAGAGGAGAAGGGGAAGAAACCTACTTGTCTTGGTCAGAAATGCCAAAGGTGACTTTAGAAACCCTAGATGAGCTCAGATGAAACCCTAGAGGACCTTCTCTATTAACATGGCATCTTATTATACCTTGGGACATATACTCCATGGCTTAACAGAGAGAAGACAAAGTTCTAAGTAGGAGGGAGGTGATATGGATCAAATATTTTGGTTGGGAGGTAAGGAAGGAGTATATAAAGCTTTATGGTTAAGGAAGAAGCAAGGCATGAGGTCTCCAAGCTACTTTCCATGTGTCCATGTCTAAGGGTGCCCATGGTCATGAAAGCCTTTATGGATAAGTAATAAGCAAAGCATGAGGTGTCACGTTATTTTCCATCTATCCATGGCTAAGGGTGCCCATGGACATGCAAGTCTTAATGGATATGGAAGGAGTCAAGCATGAGGTGTCCATGGACCTTTCCATGTGTCCATAGCCTAGAGATTTTATGGCCATGCACACATTTGTTACACATATCCTAGAAACTTGTTAGCCATCAATTGTAGGTTCTACAGGTCAACCACCGAACTCCAAACAAAGAAACCACCCCATTGGTTGATAGCTCCTAAAGATAAGCTCATCCTAAAGGGGGAAATCTCTAAAATTCCCTTGAAGAGAAACACCTCCAAGCCAAGGTACAAATGGGCGTCCAATGGACCAAAAAGCTCGATAATGATAAGGAAGAATCTAAGAATCATAAGGCCTGTGAAAAATTGTAAAGAAAACCTCCCAATTGGGTAAACTATAAAAAAGTCCAAAATGTACTTAAAAATTGCATAACTTGCACAAACAACATCCAAATTGGACCAAACTAGAAACAAAATCTTATATCATGATTTCAAAACACATAAAAAATTTAGATCAAGGATTAGGACACTTAATGATGGTAATTAATCTTATTCAACACATTAAGCAAGGTTTTGGGCCTTACACTTCTAGGACGAATTTATTTACCATTGTTCCACTTAAGTGGTGATTTTGCATTTTAGATCTTTATGTAAGCTTTCACTGAGGTATTTGTGAATAAACCCTTTCATTGGTATAATTATTGAAAAAATGTTCACCAAACCATTATAAACTCCACTAATTCATCAACAAGGACATAAAGCACGGAAATGAGAAGAAAACATAGGGAAAAGGGTTACATGGAGATTATATTTAGAATTTGGTATGTTACAAAATGACTTAATCTTGGTATGGAAAAGACATGGTGCCAAAATAAAAAAATTAAATACCCTTTGCTTGTCCCTTAAGCAATTGAATTGTTTGATATATTTAAGGCATGAAATTACTCCTTTTCTTACCCAAATTTGGAAAGAATTCTTATTTTGGTATATTTTATCATTAAGTACAATTTTGGCTCAAAACATTCCTATTGATTATCTTCAACATATATTTTAGGAATTTCATACAATTCCTTTATTTAATCACCCATTGTCCATTAATTTTATAAATTCATTTATTATTGATTTTTCTACTCTTTCTTTAGCCAATAATTAATAGTGGATTATTGAAAATAGTAAAAAACATATTAGATTCCATTCATATGGAGAACTTGCATTCTCAAACCAAAAATTTCAAAAAAGACACAGAAAATATCAAGGTTTCTATTATGTCTTTATAAATTCATTATTTGCATTTGAATATATGTACAAGTACATGCAAAAATCTAGGTCATGACATCCTTTCCCTCTTATAAGAACTTTTTCTTCAAAATTTGACAAGTCATCCAAAAAGTTGAGGATGAGACTTTTCCATGTCGGTCTTTAGATCCCATGTGGATTCATCCTCACCATGGTGCTTCCTAAGAGCCTTTACAATCTCAATCATTTTATTCTTGAACTCTTTCACCTTAGAGTCTATTATCCTTACAGGTGACTCATGGTATGGCAACCTCCCTTGGAGTTCTATAGGTTTGATGTTCAACACAGGGGCATGATCCTTCACATAGTGCTTCATATTGGACACATGGAACACATCATGCATTATGCTATACTGTGGTGGTGAAGCTAGAAGTTAAGCAACCTCACCAATCCATTAAAGAACCTCAAACGGACCCACATATCGGGGACTCAATTTTCCTCTACTTTTATCTATCACTCTGAGGGGTCGGATTTTCAGAAACATATGATCACCTACAATAAAGTGCAAATATGTACGCTTTGCATCAACATACGACTTTTGTCAATATTGGGCTCTCTTTAGCCTCTTCTTTATTAAAACAACTTTATCGGCATAAAACTATAGTTCCTCTAACCTAAGCAAGGTCCTCTCACCGAATCAACCCAATGAAATAGTGGCTGACACGACCTCCCATAAAGAACTTCAAATGGAGGCATCCCCATCTGGCTTGATAACTATTGTTATAGGCAAACTCAACTAAGGGTAGGTATTGTTCTTATGATCCACCCCAATCTAGTGATCCTTCTCTAAGCATATCTTCTAGGGTCTGGATTGTACATTCCTACTGACCATTGGTCTAGGGATGATAGGCTTGTTGGTTATCGGGGAAAAAGATAAGGCATTAGAAACAAAAATTTAATGTCTGATTCCCTAATTGGCATATCATGCCAACAACAATGTATCTAGGAAATAAGGTAGTAACGTATATATCTGGTCTTGGAGCAAGTCCAATGACTATGTCTTGCTGCAACATGATCCTTCTTCAAGCAACACTCGAATAATCATCAACAATGGCCTCCTAGTACAAAACCACAGACGACACTTGATGGAATCCTCCTAGTGGGTGGCAATGAACTTATTGACTCTGTAGTAGTCCACACAAACCACTGAGAACTTCATGTTGTGCTACCAGAGACAACAAGAATTAGTTGTCCCTTTGAACGTAAACCAACTAGGGTTGATTATCTCTATCTTATTGTATCTCCCTTGTTATCCCTCCCTTCTATAGGTAGGACTTGCTCAGGCTCTCTATTTACCACAACTATGAGAGGACAAAAATTGTCAAAGCTTATTGTTGTGTCTCTGAAATCCCATACTTCCCTCATGTATATAGGATGGCTAGGGTCAAGCCAGTTCATCTAGTAGTTTAATAGACATAATTTTATGAATTTTCTAGAAGCTATGAATGATGAACTAGTTGGTTTAGTACTGAACTGGTTGGTTCACATGTGAAATAATTGGTTCAACACTTGAACTGTTCAGTTCACCATGGTTCCTATTTGCAAGCATATTGGCTCCAATGCAACAATTACCGGACAATGTGACATCATGATCAATCCTTGATCTAATCATATTGATCATTGAACTGGGTGGTTCACAAGTTGAAGCCATCATTTCAAACCTTGAACTGGTCAGTTCACCGAGTAAACCATTTGGTTCATACTCTAGTTCATGCAATGTATAACCAATGTTGTTCAAATTGAGCTCACACTTGAATTGATTGGTTCAACACTTGAATCTTCACAATCTCGTCAATCAATTTCTAGACATTATTGTTTAAATTGAATACCTAAACACTTTAGCAATCAAGTTAAACATCATTCATGAATAAACTCCTATTCCCTGTGCATCCTATATGTATGACCCTATAGATCCCAAATTATGCTGGAATTGAATGTCCATAACCAACTTATGACATCACTAGCAATAAGCGGTATTTAGCAATACATCATTGTTACCCAAGTAACTGGAAAGTTGGAGAACAACTTTAACCTACAATTTGTGATCAATGTTACTTGGATCGTATAGTTCCTTTTTCTCTAATATTTGGATTGAACTCAAGACATGGAATCATCATCCTCTTAACATTCAATCCATATTCCTTGAACTAGAGCAGACTGTATGACATGTGTGTGATCTCACATAACACATCTTGAGTCACTTGGAATCGTCATCCTCTCTCAATCCATGTTCCTTAAACTAGAGTAGACTGTATTACATACATGTGAGCTCACATATCTTTTTCAGTCTCTCTTATCAAGTGGACATGATATAAATCTCCTATAGGAGGGACAAATCCCATCTACATCACGTACACTCTGTCCCCATTTAACACAACATACCCAAACACCACCTTTATAGAAACCCTTATTTGAGGTCACGTTGGATGATGTCAAAATACATCGAATGAATGTGATGGGTGAAGTGACTTTAGGTCTAAGAACCACTATCACCATTATCACTTTGGGAGTTGATTTTGACTACCATTCCATGGTCTCCATGTATCACTCTCAAGGTGGGCCAGTCTGATACACTATTCTCTTAACATGTACTTGTGTATTTGACTTGATATCACATATCATGATTAATGAGACTCTATCATTAGTCAACACACACTCTAGTCTTATGTATTATTGTTGTCTATTTTTATTCCATAGTAATATTCGACTAGGGACATAACAAGAATGTATGTAATCTTATCATACATATGATCTCATTGTTCAGGTCCTCAACCTGAAGATGTATGTCATTGAGTAACATCATTCTTTAGGCATCTACTATGTCTGTGATATCATATCATGATTGAGACAAAGATAATAGGCTTAATTACCTTTATAATGATCAAATTAGGTATATAATGCCCCATTACAATCATGTTATGATTTCCTCTTTGGGCATACATACCAATAAACTCCCACTTTCACTTAGATCCAATCACCCACAAATCTTATTCCAAGTGATCTTCACATGTCCATCATGTTCCTACTATGAAAGTGCTTTTAGAGCGAGTTAGAAACATTTGCTTCTAGTTGGTTTTCTCATCTCCTTGTCGTACGATCTCTCGTATGAGATGGAAATACCATAGTATGCTATCTGAGATTTCATGACTATCCAATAGCTCCATTGTTGTCACCGTATTTCTATTGTATCATAAATGATTGGAACCTCCCATAAGTTCATCTATATGAACTTCTAGATCCATACACTATCCTCTATTATTCTAAAAACTACAAGGTACTCTGCTTCTATTTGTAGAATTAGCAAATGTCTCTTGCTTGGAACTCTCGCATCTTACAGTTCTTATATTAAGGCCAAACACAAATTTAGACTATGATTATTAATTTTCTTTTTTATTTTGGAAGTTAGCATCGGTATAACCCTTTACACCCAACTCTTCCTTATTACCATAATCACGTAACTAATCCTTTTAGTGCATCTCAAGTACTTAAGGTGTTCTTTATGGCAGTCTAGTGACTTCTACTAGGATTTGGCAGGTATCCACTCATCATGTCCAATACATACTAGACAACCAGATGAGTGCATATCATCTCATCATGTTCAATACATACATGATGAATACACATCCTTTTGTCATGTCTAATATATATGAGATAACAGTATGGGTACACAACATTGCATACACAATAGATCCAATTGCAAATGCATATGACATCTTATTCTTGTTTTTCCCATTCTTTACAAGAAGTGGAACACTAGGATCTTGAGAGACCAATTCCATGGAACATGGACAAATTTTCTCTTATTGATTCCGACATGCTAAACCCCTTCAACTTCTTGCCAATGTATGTACTCTTTTTTAGGTCAAGAACCCCTCTTGATATATCTTTATAGATATTGATTCCTATCATATAAGATACTTTTCCTAAACACTTCATAGAGAAGGTACTTTCATTCCATGATTAACATTTATAGGATAAGGATGCCATTCCCCATCATTACGTGGAATATGAATATGCTTCCACTAAATTCTTGTAATCAAAGATTTCATCTTCATTTTGAATAAAGTCAAACCTTTGACAAATCTTGATTAATTGAAGATTCCAACTCTAAGATGATTGATTCAATCCAAGGATTGACCTTTGTAGCTTACATAATTTATTTGCAGTAATTGGATTTACAATGTGACACCTCATCACCTGAATGGGATTACTCAAAACACAAAACATGATCAACTACTAATTAATCACATAGTCAAAAATGCGGAATAATTAAAAACTATTCCAACAATGTAAATAAACTCTAGAACATTTACATAATGGTCCATCATTCCATTCTCATATACTGTAACAAGTATTCACATATGGGTCCAAAGACCTCAGTCACATCCTGCATACAAAAGATATTTCACATGTACATGCCATATATTTACAAACATTGGTATACTACAAAAATCTTGTGTCGATACAAGTATATCATCTAGAAAACACATCCCATACCCAGACCTGAGAGTACAAGGATGATACTAGGTCTCTACTACTAACATCTACAACTAACCAACCTTCTGAATTTATTGATCACCAGGTTGGTTCTCTTCCACAGTATGACCTCGACCTCGTTGCTCGTGACCACCTAAGAAAATGTGGTAACCCATGGGTGAGACCCAGTCCCAGTATGAGATATAACTCTCTCCAACATATATTGATTATAAGATATTAATTAATAGTAAATACATTGAGCAGTTAGGGTATTGAATAAGCAATATGAATAGATAGAACAGTTTAAGCATACTAAGCAGTTAAGCAAATAAATTGCAACATCAAGTCGAATTACTCAATTTTCATAAGTCTGCATCATGTAAGAACTATGTAGTGTAAAGACAAGACAAGTGTTAATAAACCAATGTGATACATATTAAACTCTAGCATTTATACTATACAACTGGTATTATATCTTTTATTATGCCCTGGGGAGTTTGAGTCGTACCACTCAAAGTCCAACTGACCACCGCTTGGTCACAATCAGTTCCATATACGATCAAGGAAGAGCCGGACTCCACGATCTTCTCCATACTTGGTGAGTACGAGTCTACACTGTAGTGGCATCTTAGTCTAACTGCAAAATAATGACATATAGTCCTGTAAACAACTAGCCCACCTTGGTAGTGGTCATGGTGCTAGAGACCAAGGTATGCAAAGCAAAAACCTTTATCACATGATAATCATCGAGACACGACCACAACATTTCTCAAAACGAGGGCTAGGTATGACCACAATCATCATCCCTAACAACTTGAATTCAGGATGACAAGCACCCCACATACTCAATAGTATGTGCTCTGAGTTTCCCTTAGGAATACTCTTTTCACCATTTGGGAAGTTCTGACACTCAGAAGGATCTATGACATAGGGCACTACATGATTATAATTTCACTTGATGAATCATTGTCAATTGGGTGAATTAAGGCTTCATCATACAAATGGACATACAAACCCTAATTCATTTCAATCCAGTGTATAATCATTACAACTTTAGAAGATATAAAATGTTTCAAGTATAGATCTCAATCATATTACCGTATGATATCATCCATTGCATTATAAATAACTACATCATCATCATATCATTTCAAGATATCCATTACTTATTACAAGATCCAGGGTTTCAACCCTTATTGGAACATGAAAATGATTTCACCTCAATCACAGTTCAACATGCCCAAAGTTCATTTAAGATCATCACATTATTCATAGCAAGGTCATCCTCAATATTCCATGCCTTAAACCAGGCTCAAAAGGTCATAAGTAATTATGTGTCCATAGGTATTATTATGGCAAGGAACTATGATATTGAAATAGAAATACATTGTGGTTTCAACACAAGAAGAGTGTAAACATTGCCACATTAATCACTCAAGAGGTCTAAGTATAACTAATCAACATCATCTAATTACATTGAGGTTAGGTATAACAAGTTATATCACATTGGAGTTACACGGCCACTTATTGTAGCTATTTATCAAATATAACTATACAAGAGCAAAGGTAAGACTACAAATTAATGGTATTGAACCATCAAATTCTCATTACTAGGACCCACATATAATACCATGGGGTTTATTCTAATACATTGGATGTTGAGGCATCCAATATTATTCATTGGTTCAGGTTCATTGTTATGACCCACATTGAGGTTAACCAGTAAATACCTCAATTAGTGTGAAACACCTTGATTAGTGTTGAGTATCATATTAAATATCATGGTTAATTAAGATAAGACAATACGTGAATCAATGGATGAGATTGAATCATCTGAGGTAATTAACGATTATAATAACGATGATCGTTAGGTTAACTGAGTTGAGTTAAGTACTCACTGATATATTTAGTGCTTTGATTAGGTGAGATAGTCCAATTAGCATGTTTTCACATTTCGAGGTTGTAGAGAATCTCGTGTTTGAAAAGTTGCAAGAGAAATCATCTAAATCGGGCATCCGATGTATTAGATATGACGTTTTTAATTCTTTTGGGCTGATTTTGCAAATTTCCCATTTTTTTATTTGATCTTTATCTCCTTAATGGGTCGGTTGATTTTTCTTTCCCTTTAACTTTCTTCTCCACGCGACTAATAGAATAGGAGCAACCGCTTCAGCGGCGCTCTGTGCTGTGCGCGATCGGCCAGCCAAGGAGGAGAAAGGGTGGCGTGACCTAGGGGGAGAGAGAGAGAGAGAGTAGGTCGAGCTTTCTTCCTTTCCCTCTTCATCCTCACCCCAACAGACCATTGTGAGCGGCGCCAAGCAGCAGGTTGGTCGACCTGCTAGAGAGGAGAAGTGGGTGAGCTTGGGCTTCCATAGCTTCAGCTAGCAGGCGCCATCCCTTCCCTTCTCCTACCCCTTCCTTTTCCCTCCTTTTTCTCAGTCAACCGCGCCCTATAGGCGCCTCCATCTGTGCCCGATCAAGCAAGGGTGGCGCCGGCTAACCTGAAGCAAAGGCTAGCTTCGTACAGTAGCAAGAAATCATCTTGGGCCGCCAACAGTAGGGAAAAAGCTTCATGTAACTCCGATTTTGAGCTCCTAGCATTTATCCGCAGCTCTCAGGCCTCAAGCAGCTACTAGCTGAGTTCTTCTTCCAGCAGATCGTTTGCGTGTTGAGCTGCTGTAAGCGACAAGTTCAATTTGGGCTAAATTCAAGATAGAAGACAATAGAAATTTGCTTGGAAATAGGCCTCTAGACGCAATTTCGGACGAACCCGGACAGATCCAAATGCGGTGAGTAGGAGTTCATTTAGTTATCATCATTTAACTCCTTCGTTGGAATTTTTCGGTAAATTGTGCATTTTTGCACTGATATCAGTGGTTATCAGGCGTTTTATCGGTATTTGATGAAACTTGAATTTTATTTTATAAATTGCTTCTGTATGATTATACATGATATAGAATAGCTTCTGATCAGTGTAGAACAGTTCAATGATTTTATTTGGTGCAACGGAAACCAAAAGTGCTTAATGCAATTGTTGAAATAGATTTAATTAACTGAAATATTGCTGTAGAACAGAAGTGTTTCTGCCCAGATTCGCACGGCGTGCAGATCAGTTGCACGGGGTGCAAAGTTGCAGAAAAGTAGAATTAGGCGTGTTTGTGGATGTTTTCGGTGTATACGAACACACCTAAGTGGGTGAGTATTATCTCACTTAGTTATCAAGGTTTAACTCGTTCAATCGTAGATATTGCGTATATGAAAATGTTGTTTATGTGTATATGTGGGTAATAGAGATTACTCGGATACCGAGCATAGTTATCATCCCTAGACTTTTAATTTGCATAGTTCAAATGAAATGAAATGATTAGTAAAATAAATGTGTATGCTTTACGAGTAATTTCAGTAAGATGCGAATAAATGTGAAAGTATTTCAGATTGAGTATTCCTTTCAATACAGAATATTTGAATGTTCATTAATATGAAATCAGTATAGAGACGTGGAATAGATATGAAATCTATTTACAGTAAACAAATCTGTTTGCATGAAAGCATAGATGAGTTATGAGTTATTGCGATATAAGTGAATAGTTGTTGCACTATATATAGAAATGTTATGAAAGTTGAATTTCTAGTTTCAGCTAGTGAATTGCAGAATTACAGTATATTCCAGTAGTCGAATATGTGAGAGAGAGACACAATGTTATAAGAGTTTTCTTGTTATAATAAATGTGTTAGACTTAGATGCCCTGACACCGTAGAACCCCTTTGAGAGGTATGTGCCTTAGGGGTGAAACGACCTACCTAGCGTGTGTCTAGATGGTCGGTGGTTCGTGTTCAACAATAATCCGTGCGTGTGTCACGGTGGCACGAGTACAGAGAGGCAGTGTTCAACAATAATCCGTGCATGTGTCACGGTGGCACTGGAGTAAATAGGGGTTATTCAACAATAATCCGTGCGTGTGTCACGATGGTAACCCAGACTCTCCGCCTGTGTGCTCAGGTTAGAGGAGGAGTCTAGAGTACACTCTTTGAGAGTGCAGTGAGGCCCTTGAGCGCCTGAGAGTCCTGACGCAGACCAGGACAATAGTCAGACTTAGCATTTCTCGGGTGTGTCGCTAAGTCTTGTACGGTGGGTTCGTAGTTCGCTACGAGACTTTATATGCAGAGTACACTGCATATGATCAGGGCATAAGTTAAAAGATGATCACTCAGAATTAAGGTAGATTAATATGAAACTTGTGTATGTTCAGATTTAGAAGTTATAATACTTGTTCTTTAAATGTTCAGTATACTTTTCTGTGATAATTTCACTATTTAATTTGAACTGCTCAGTTTGTTCTTTTATCCACATATTCATGTTAAATGTAAATTATGGAGTTATCCGATGATGGCTAAGTGAAATTTTATTCACTGAGCGAGTAGGCTCATTCCTCTACTCAAACATTTTCAGGTCAACGACAATTCCAGGAATCAGAAGGATCTTTTCATCCTAACGCTTAATCTGTAGAAGGTATATGTAGTTAGTTTAGTTAGATAGTGGTCTCTTAGTCCTTTCCCCTCGGTCCTTGGGACATGGCGTGGGTGAGAGAGAGTGTGTATGTGGAATGTGTATAAAGATGTAAATTAACTGCTATGTTTACTTTCTGTTAAACAATGTTACATGTTGTAAACTCTGTTTATGTTCTCTAGCCAGTTTAATTGACATGCTCCCGCAATAGTTATTTATGTTTTAGTTTACAACAATAATCCGGATATCATTACGAGGTTTTAAAAAGAAAAAGTTCTCAGTGATGTGTTTATGTGATAATCCCTCCATCGCGCCCTAATCTCATGATTAGTGGTTAGTGTGAGATCGGGGTGTGACATTCATTGTTCAAGGTTACCAATTGAAGTATAAGTCTAACCATTAGATCCATTGATCCAAGGAACCATTGGTTTAAGGTTTAGTCGAATCTACAATTACATTCTTAACTCACCATATGTGGTGATGATCTGATCCACCATTAATTGTGATCATTAAGTCACCATTGGTTGTTAATGTGATGACCTGACATCAAAGCAAGACATCACCAGTAAATAATTGTGGAATAACCATAATAAGTAGATTAACAAAATCACTAAAAATTAAAACCATTTTGCAATGAGATCCTCTTCCTGGAAAATATTAATGAAAGAACCAAAACTTTAGATACATCAGGGTTCACATTGTACACACATTGTACCATCTCATCTTGAGGATAACATATAATAGTTGCTTTGTCAAAACATATACTGAAGCAACATAAAACCTCGAGGCATACAAGCTAAAATCCTAGATTGTTGATAAAACATTTACGTACTAACTCCAAGGACCTGAGAGTACAAAGAAAACACATAGGACTTCTATCTACAAGACACAACAGACAATACACTCAATCTGAGCTATTACTTTTGTCCCTACTGTTGTTGTTCTCCCTTTGCAGTACAATCTCTACCCCCTTGTGCACATCCACCAAAAAAAATGTAGATCCCACGGGGTGAGACAATTGTCCCAATGAGAGATATAACTCTCCGCCCACAATATTATTATCACAGGTAAGAAGTATGAAACTAAGAAGAGGTTCTTTTATATTAACAAGTAAGACCAATCACTATTATAAGATGAACTGAGTAATCTCTTCTCTTAAAGTAATGCAACTATCTATGATAGAGCAATAAATCATCTATTCACTTTAAAGGAATATATATAAACATGTATAAGATCTATCCAATTAAGATGTATAAATGAAGTGTACATCAACCAATGTCTTCCGTATTCGATCCTTAAGCAAATACGCTACATGGTGGATTACATGTTTACAATCACACTTATTCCCTGAGGAGATGAGATATACCGCTCATGCTCCAACCGACCACATACTTCTCACAAGTCGGTACCATACAAGGACAATGATAGAGCCGACTGCCAAGACCTCATCCATCTCAGTCAGTACAAGACAACTGGCAGTGACATCCAATGTCAAACTACAAAAAAGATTGCCAGGGTATAGTGGCCTCTTCGCTTAGAGTTACAGCCGCAACATGCACTCTCTTCAGGGAAAAATAGACCTACAACCTTCCTCAGTTATAAAAATATTGAGTCTTGGCATATAGCCATACTCTGAGCCACGGTCCAGTTCACTGTGCTCATTACTGAGTCTATGACCACAGTGGCACTCGAGCCAGTATATGGCATATAGCCATTCTCCAAGATTGTGGACATAAGGGGATCGACTTACATATGACCGTCTAAGATCACACCCCCACATATTAAAAAATATGCGCTCCAGATAATCCCGTGGGAAAAACCCATTTCACCATTTCAGTAATTTCTGACGTTGATGGATCTATGGCTAGGGCAACTAAATTTTATGGTTCCAATGATATATTAAGTGCATTATAGTATTCTTATAGCATCAAACAAGTTATAAGCATCAATCATAAACAAATGTTACAAATAAAGGTGTACTACATCTATCAAGTACTTTTCTAATTTTTGGAACACATTTAGATACATGACACTTGGGATCTCAGTCCCTTATCATATTACTAGGGATTCTTATCCCTTAATCATTATCATCATCATGATTATATGATATGGGTATTCAACCCTTAGTTCATCACTGAACAATGTCACCTTTTATCAGGTAACCATTACCTCTAGATTTTTAGACCTAGGTATATATCACACTTTTTGCACAAGTATTTCACATGGCTTACAAGGCTCATTTAAACATCTTGTCACCTCTCACTAGGCAACAATTATTCACATGGCTCACAAGGCTCATTTAAACATATTGTCACCTCTCACTAGGGAACAACTATTTTTTAGGTCATCATACCACATAAACATTATACTTGTTATACAAGTATTTAACATGTCTCACAAGGCTTATGCAATAAGAGAAATACAACCTTCCCATTATTAGGGTTAGGGTTTCCCTTTATAGACGAATAGGGTTTCAAGTTCATATTATCAATCCAAACACTAATTCATTGCTCCACACATATAGGAGCATACATTGATATCATAAGTATTCAATCATACTTATTTATTCTCATCATTTGTCAATAAATGATTATCAACACAAAGTATGATTTTTTCTCTCATCCTTACTAGATTATTGATTACATCATACTTTATTAACTTGGCTTTCTCAAGATATGCTAGCCTACACTTATCAAAGTGCATTAAACTCATTACATCTTAATGTACCAATTGAAATGACACACTTCATGTGTTACTCATCCAAGGTGCATCAAGTTGTATCAACCTTGAGGTGCTGGATGTGATATTTATCATGCCTAGGTGTATCACTTCCCTCATCACTTTTAGCTTTACTTAACTTCATCGACTTATCTTGTATTAAGGTACTTCCCATCCTAATACTTTATGCACTAACTCATCACATTTATCCTGTAGTGTATTGGCCATAAGTCACACACTTGAATTACCCAACTATCATCAAGTGATATGGACTCATCTCGGATTAAGGCATTGTTGATATAAGGTTGACCATTATCAACCACTTTAGGTGTTTCACTTATCAAGGTATTAGACACATCATTACTTGGTGTTACACTCATCACTCCTAAGAGTGTTTTACCCACACCTTTACAAGGTGTATCGGGTTGAATCATGTATATTAAGTTGAACACATGTATTGGATTAGGTGTATATCGGGCTAGGCATCATCATATCCCTCATACCCTTACCCATCAAGGTATCAACCTTACCAATCATATGGTGTATCACCTTCACCATACATGGGTGTAGCATCCTCACCTCACTTGAAGGTATTGGCCACACCATACTTTAGTGTATTGGCCATCACATGTTCTAGGGTATTAACCACCTTACCACTTTTCATCTAGTGTATTGGGTTACCCACCATATCATTTCAGAGATGTGTGCTCAACAACATATCATCCAAGAGGTGTATGCTTAACCCAATATCAGTTTAGAGGTGTATATGTGCCTCCATATCGGGCAAGAGGTGTATGTTTTCTTCCATATCGGGCAAGAGGTGTATGTGTGCCTCCATATCGGGCAAATAGGTGTGTGTGTGCTTCATACCATATCGGGCAAAGAGGTGTATGTGTGCTTCATACTATATCGGGAAAAGAGGTGTATGCTTGCTACCCATGTCACCCAAGAGGTGTATGTGTGTGTTATACATATCAGGTTGCTCAAATTAGGGTTTGCATATCGGGCTAGCCCCTTATGCTCATACCTTTTTCATTCCTTCAAGGAATCAACCTATAATTGGGTTGAGTGACAAGCTAGACAATTGATTGAACCCTTCAAAAACCATTCTACAAAACAATAGGGTGTGGGGTTCCAAGGTATCTCATATTGGGTTCCATCACCATATCGGGTTAGAGGTGTGTGCTTTAACCCAATATCATGCATAAGGTATATACTTAACCTCATATCATGCAAGAAGTGTATACTACATCCCCATATCGTGAAAGGAAGTATAAAATCATATCCATATCATTTTAGTGGTGTATGTGCATCACCATATCGGGTTAGAGGTGCTTACTTGTGTTCTTGAACCCGATATCACTTTGTAAGGTGATACCATCAT
Source organism: Alisma plantago-aquatica (assembly GCA_963693085.1). Lineage (NCBI taxonomy): Eukaryota > Viridiplantae > Streptophyta > Magnoliopsida > Alismatales > Alismataceae > Alisma > Alisma plantago-aquatica. The sequence continues at coordinate 613,631,443 of OY856412.1, read as the reverse complement.
CTTCATGCTCTAGAACTTCATTCTACTTTTTCTAGTACATGGATAATAGGTCTAAGAAACTATTAGAACTCATAGATATATCAAGTATTCAAGAAAATCTTGGAATTGAAAGTAGATCATCAAATATACATGTTTGGGTTCAAGTTATATAACCCGCCTTAAGAACAACTTCAAAGCTCCAAGATCCAAAGATCCACATTTCTAAGTTTGAAGATGACTTTTCAAAATTCCAAGGCTCGTTCAAAACTCATCCATATACAAGGAATCACCATAGTTAAGAACTTGGTGAAGAAGAAAAGAAAGGAATAACTACAAGGAATCACCACATTTCTAAGGTTGAAGATGACCATGACCTTACCTTAAGCTTGGTGCTCGAGATCCCCTTGCTCCTTGAGATACTATAAACAATATCTTATAGGGTATGCACTGTATCTCAAAGAAATAGAGTTGTGGTATTCATAAAATTTCATTAGTAGGTGAAAGGAGAGGTATATATACTTGGGGTTCATGAGAGAGAGTGTATAAGAGGTGTCATCACTATATACTACTAGGCGACACATGGACATGAATGGTTGAAACGTGTACATGCATGCACTCACATTTATATTGACATGAAAAACACTTGAGGATAATCTAGAGATTATATTTCCGCCATCCCTTATCTTGTTGGATAAGATATCTCATCTTTATCTCACAAATTATGCAAACCGATTTAACTTCTTGCAAGGAACATCTAACTCATCATGGATCACCTCCTTGAGGTGCTTAGGCCGTCATGGAATTTTCCAAGAGTTCAAAAACTGATATGGGATCCCCTCTATGGCTCCTTGGATGATAGGCACTCCCATATCAAGTCTACAACTCGATACAACTCAAGTAAAGGATTCAACTATACATCATCTCTTGGTCTTTTCATCACCAAGAGTACCATCACTCAAATATGATTCAAACATGGTTTTTACTTCTTTCTCTCTCCTCTAAAGGATACATAGAGGGAATAGGAACACTCTATAGGTGGTAATTTTCATATTAGCCCTATGTTTTGGATAAATTACAAATTGCACCAAAATTGGTACAGAAGGCACTAGCATTATTCAAACAAGCTCAAACTTGGAATTTTAGGCTTTCCATAAGCCACCACTTAGAATAATTCTCTCTATTATGATGCTAAAGCAATTAAGACACGGTCAACATGTGACATTTTGCAAAATAACCCCTTATCTTGGGTAAATTGCACTTTGGTCCAAAACAAAGGAACATTGCTCAAACAATATTCAAACAAGACCAAACTTGAAACATAAGTGTGTCACATGATAAAAAAACACCCTAGAGGATTATCTTAAAGTTATAAGAAACTTATTTAAGGCAAACAAATAGGGTTATCCCTAAAATTAGGTCAGGGATGTTACAGTTAAATAAACAATATATTCATTTAACACCATCGAATATTAAGTTAATGTCATCATTGATTGATAACATCACTAAAATACTTAGTGGATGATAATTAAACTTCGAATTGAGCCAAAACCTGACCTAAGGGGGTGACAATAGGTTTTCACCATAAAATGTGACACCCTTGATCATGAACATCAGTTGCCAAGATAGCAACCCCATTGGTTATTGAATGGTATGACCATCGGTTATGTGATAGGGAAGGAAATAGCTTGAAAATCCTAATTTGAACCATCGATTGTTTTGTAATTAGAACCATAGATTGTTGCTATCAACCTATCCCAGATCATATTATACCATAGAAAGGTCATACACATGTTTACAAGTTCATATAGAACTGGAACAGAATAGGGAACACCATAAAATATTTGTAACCCTAAACAAGCATGGTTTCTTTATGCTTAGATCATCACATTAAAGCATAAACATGAACTAACAAGTTTCTCGCAAGCAATATAAGTGAATAATGTTATATAACTCACATCTATAGATTGGGTCAGATACCAAACAGTAATCATCTTGAGAAAATATGGTAAAAAACCCTAGATTCAGATATGAACTTGGCCAAGTAGGCACTTCTCTCCATAAAGAAGCAAAACCCTAGAAGAAGAAACAAGAAGGATAGATTTTTGAGTTCTAGAGCCAGTTTCACAATGGAACAGAAAGGTTCCCACCTAGAGAAATATAGGAGGGAGAATATAAAAGAAATAAATGGAAGAAATAAGGCAATACTTACACTTTTAGGTCAAGATCACTTGAAAGGAGCTTTAGGAACCCCTAAAGGAAGTCAATTGCAACCCTAGATTCTTTTTCCAAGTAGATCCCCACCTTCTTCATCCTTGGACAAGAACTTTGAAGAAGCACATAGGGAGAAAAAGGTTTGTATAAGGAGGTAAGTGGTGGAGAGAAAATGGTTCGTTTGGGTTCTTAGGGATAGGTATATAAAACTTTTAGATAAAAAAAAAGAAAAAGTTGAAGTTCTAGTATCTTTCCAAGTGTCCATGACCTTAAACAATTAAGAATATAAAACCACACACACAAGAATCTCCCCCAACTTCCATATAGACTTTCTTAGCTCTCCTTTGTCGATTTTCCAAGCCAATCAAATAATTCATTAGTTGATAGCTACTAAAGGTAGCTCATCCATGAAGGGGTAAACCCTAAAATACCCTTGAGGAAAACACCTTCAAACCATGGCTAAACTAGGATCCCCATGGCTCAAAATACTCAAGAATGATAAGATAACATATAAGGAACATAATGTATGTGAAAAATTGCAAATAAAACCCCTCAATCGGGTAGATTACAAAAAAGTCCAAAATGTACATAAAATTGCATAACTTGCTCAAATAGTGTCCAAATTGGACCAAATTTGGAACTTAAGCTTGTATTATGATTTCAAAGCATATCACAAGGTTAATTTGGGGTTATAAGTATTCAATTATGGTAATTATGCTTATTTAACTCATTAAGCTAGTTCAGGGGTCTTGCATACAAAACCTTCAACCTGTGTCACGTACAAATTCTCTACATTATTCCTATTAAATAATGTGGTTTTAACATCAATTTGACAAATTTTATAGTCATACTAGGATGAAATAAAAAGCATGTCCTGATGGATTTTTTACCATGGAAACTGGTGAAAAGATTTTGTCATGTTACACCTTGCTATTATTTGAAATTAATTTCAACCACTATGAGCATATATATTTTTAAACTACCATCCATGTTGGACATCTTTTGAAGACCCAACTACACCCTATGGGTCTTACCCCTTTAGGTGGATCCATTAAGGTCATACCTTGTTGGTTTACATGGACTCCATATAGGATCTATTGGACTCAAACCATTTCTCAAACTCTGGTCCCTCAACAACTTCTAGGTAGGTTGTTGACTCATCATCTGTGACCAACTCACCACCTTTCTGAGTCATAATATTTTAAACTCTAGGTGTGTTCTACTAGATCAATGGGGTTTTGTGTTACACAAGGAACTTGAGATTACACACCAATTTGTAATTCTCATTTTTCCCACTGTACCTCTTTAGGTTCAATGTTTTCTTTGGTCTAAAGTTTTTTGAGTTCTACTTATCTTCCACCGATTCCTTTGGAATTAAGTTCCCTTTAAGAATACAACCATCCTGGAAGCTAACACTTTTTTTGTCGGATTGGAATATAAAAATAATATTTAAGAAAATAAAACTTATGTGATTTGTGGACAAAGCTTTTCAAGAAACTATTTCATTATTATCTTTCATTCCTAATCCTTATAAAAGACACTATCATGATCTCCCAAAAGGTCCTCAAACTCTTGGTTCAAAGTATTTTCCATGTTGATCAGATCAAAATGTTTTAATACTTATACCAAGTTGGTTATGTACTTCATTCATGATCTTATTCAACACTTCAAGAGATTTAGACTTGTATTTCATTAGATACAATTTATGATATTTATTGAGAACATCAATAAATATAATGAGGTACTATTAAACACCTCTATAATTTATTCTAAAAAGTATATATACATCCATATGTATGAGCCCTAATAGAATACTAGCTCTCCCACTATATCTAGTGAAATGTGCTTTTGTCATACTACCTAATAAATAAGACTTGCATGACTTTATTGTTTCAATAACCAAAAGATACTAGATAACCATCATTATGGATTCTAGAAATACATTTCTCATTTGTGTTCTCTAGATGACAATGGTATAGGTATTCATTTTTTGAATCATCGAGTTATTAAATATATATAATTGTCTCTAGAACTATCAAATATAATCTATGCCACATTGGGAGCACTACCATAAAGATCGTATCTTTGAAAGGAAAACATCAAAATTTTACATAATATTCTTGTCCATACAAGATACATGATGTTTTTCATTAATGATAGGTACACAATAGTAGTTCACTAATTCTATTACATGCCCATTACATGAATGATAGATTCCAACTGTAGTTGCAACAACTCTTTCTCCACACAGATTTAGCTTACTTCTTTTCGGGTCCTAAAGTGTAAAACTCTATCTCCTTCTTCTTCCTACGGTCCTCTATATATAGAGAGAAACTCCTTTTCTAGTGTCCAGGCTGGTGACAATGGTGGCACTTTCCTTCCTTATTCACTCATCTCTTAGCTTTTAGTGCAGAACACTTTGGTTTCTAGCTAGCTTTAGAACTCTTCTTAGCTTTGCCTTTTCCCTTGGACTTCCCTCTATTGATCATCATCACAGATTTGGGTTCATCCTTCTTCATTTACACTTTAGCTATCCTTAGCATGCCAAGTAAATTTTATAATGACTTGTCAAAGTCATTCATATTGTAGTTCATGACAAACTGGATGTATGATTCCGACAGTGACTAAAAAATCACATATGTGGCCAACTCTTGACCCAAGGGAAATCCCAGTCTAACAAGGTTCTCCACATACCCAATTGACTTGAGTGTATGGAGACCTACTGGATCTCCTTCAACCATATTGCATTTGAACAATGCCTTAAAGACATCATATATCTCTTGTCTTGTATGATCTTGGTACATGATCTTAAGATGTGTAACCATCTCAATAATGTCCATGTTCTCATCCTGTCTCTGCAACTCATAGTTCATTGAGTATAGCATCAGGCACTTGAAATCCACAATGTCTTCAGACTACTTCAAGTATGAATCCTTGTCAGCCTTAGGTGCATTGGGAGTAGTTCATCTAGCTCTGGTGTCTCTAGATGTTAGAGATTGCACTCTTGATTGAGAATGATTCTCAAAGTCCTAAACCAGTTATGGAAGTTATTCCCATTCCATTTGTCCTTCTCAATGATTGATTTCAATGAAAACATGTTTGTGTTTGCCACTATATTCTACAAAAGAAAATTTGTAATTTTTATCAAAACATTTTTTTTTATTTATTAAGTTTGACGATATTGATAAGGTTTTTAATTAATACTATTCCCACTATTTTGTTCGAACTGATAGCCTTGACTTCCAATTTTGAAGATTGTAATGAACAATCTTCTACTGAGCCAAGATCCATATTTCAACAAATCATGAGTCAGCTTTGGTTGATTGCCCATATAGAAATTTGTATTACTATTAGAAATAATTTAGGTAGGCAACTTTTGCCAATTGCATCTCATGAAACTCTTGGATAGATGGTGTGAAAAACTCCTTGTTACAATCCTTCTCTATGGTTCTAGATACTTAATCTTATTAAGGTCACCTAGTCAAGCCTAACCCAAAAGCCAACATGATAGAATATGTTGCCTTGTTTGTCATATCTACATATCTACCTTCACACTTCTATGAGATAGACGGTGCACCAAGTTGATCAAGATTTTCATGTGTTTTTCTTATGGAAAGCATATTAGAATTAATATCTATTGATGGATTTTATATATAAATACATATACATATCCAATCACCCCATACTTATAGTACATATCATATATACGCTATTTCCAAAAATGAAAACATGCAATCATAAAACATAGGTGTGATGGTTATGAACATACTAATACAATTATTTGGAGTCACAAAGAATTGCTATGGAGCCACAAAGAATTTCTACCGCCTAAGGTCCACATAATATGTAGCAACTTGAACTCAAAGCTTGTGTTGGCCTGGTCAAGCGTCTGAACTGCTCAATCAATCAGTTGACCTTCAGGTCGATCGGTTGGCTCCTCCTATCTGTTGACCTCCTCGGTCCTCCAATTGATCGACTATACTCTCTGTTCATCAACTTGTCAAGAATAGAATGTCTTCTCACAATAAAACATAAATTAGAACTATCCTATTCTATATTACATTGTAATAGGGAAAATCTGGAGTTACATTTGAGGGGAATATAGGAAGAAGATCATTAATTTACATTTGGAAAGGAGGGGAGAGGCTCGAATTCCAAACCGAATAACAATAGGAAATAAACCAAGCAACTACACACACAATCTACAAGGGTTTTAGCCATAACGACACATACATCCACCATCAAAACACTTTTAGGGGGACCCATATAGAGTGCGTATATATCATATCATATATTTATTTATAATTATGGGATCATATGTGGTATTTAATTGTATATGCACATTAATCATTTAAATATTCACATCATATGTAATAAAATAAATCCTATCATATCGATTTAAATCCAGATACACCGTAATTTTATATGACTCTAATACCACTATTGGTTATCAGGGTAAGAGATAAGGTAGTTGAAAAAAAAAATTCCCAATTCCCTAACTAGTAGACTGTGTCAACAACGATGTATCTAGGAAAGAAGGTAGCAATATATATACTTGTTTCTAGAGCAGGTCTAGAAACTATCCCTTGCTACAGCATGCTCCTTGTTCAAGAAGCACTCAAACAATTATCAGTATTGGCCTCCTGGTGCAACAAAATAGATGGAGTTTGATGACATCCTTCTAGCAGATGGAAACGACCTCCACGCCTCTGTAGTAGTCCATGCGGACCACCAGGAACTCCACATTGCATTACGAGAGCCAATGGGAAGCAGTTGTCCCTTCTAACATCAACTTGCTAGGGTTGAATCACTCTACCATGTTGTCTCTCCCTTGCTATCCCTCCCTTTTATGGGTAGGACTTGTTGAGCTTTTTATTTACCACAAATATGAGAGGCCAACATTTGTCAAAGATTATTGTTGTGTCCCTAAAAGCCTAGACTGACCCCCTTTATATAGGATGGGTAGGGTAACCCAGTTCATCTGGGAGTCAAAGAGACAAAATTTCATGAATTTTCTAGAAGCTAAAAACATTGAACCAATCAGTTCACTACTGAACCGGTTGGTTCACATGTGAAATGATCAGTTCAATACTTGAACTGGTCAGTTAACCATCTTTCCTATTCACAAACATGTTGGCTTTCAATGTGATGAGTAATGCACAACATGACATCAACATCAATCATTGATCCAATCATATTGATCATTGAACTAGGAGGTTCACAAGTAGAATCAGTCATTTCATACCCTAAACTAGTTAGTAAACTAAGTGAACTAGTCGGTTCATTCCCCAGTTCAGGCACTATTCAACCAATGTTGTTCAAATTGACGTGACACTTGAATCAATCGATTCAACACTTGAACTGGTTGGTTCACAGTCCAATCACTCAATTTCCAACCATTGTTATTTAAATTGAATACCTAAACACTTTAGCAATCAAGTTAAACATCATTCATGAATAAAATCCTATTCCAGGTGCATCCTATGTGTGTGACCCTATAGGTCCCAAATTATGTTGGTTGTGAATGTCATAACCAACTTATGACATCACAAGCAATTAATGGTAACTAGAAAAACATCATTCCTACCCAGGTAATTGGAAAGTTGGAGCACAACTTCAACCTACAATCCATGATTAGTGTTACCATGATCATATGGTTTGTTTTTCTTTGATATATGGATTGAACTCGAGGTATGGAATCATCATCCTCTCAAATTTCAATCCATATTTCTTGAACTAGAGCAGACTGTATGAGACATGTGAGCTCACATATCACATATTGAGTCACATGAGTATGTCCATATATTTCTCAGTATCTCTTGTCATGTGGTCATGATATGAATCTCCTGTAGGAGGGACAAATCCCATCTACATACACACACTCATTCATGTGTGTCACAATGTACCCAAACACCACCTTTATGGAAACCCTTATTCAAGGTCACACTGGATGATGTCAAAATACATCAAATGACATGTGATGAGTGTAGTGACTTCAATTTCGAGAACTACAATCACCACTATCACTATAGGAGTTGATTTTGACTACCATACCATAGTCTCCATGTATCACTCTCAAGGTGAGTCTGTTGGATATACAGTTCTCTTAATATTTACCTGTGTGCTTGACTTGATATCACATATCATGACTAATGAGACTCTGTCATTAGTAAACACATACTATAGTCTTGTTTATTATTGCTGTCTATTTTTATTCCACAGTAATATCTGACTAGGGACACAACAAGAATGTATCTACTCTTATCATGCATATGATCTCATTGTTTAGGTCCTCTACCTGAAAACATATGTCATTGAGTAACATCATTCTTTAGACATCTACTGTGTCTATATCATCATGTCTAGATTGAGACAAACATAGTAGATTGGATTCCCTTTACAATAATCATATTGGGTATATGATGCCCATTACAATCATCGTATAATTGGCTCGCTAGACATACATACCAACAAGGTGGTGTTGAACTTCGTCCTTGTATTGAGTTCCTCTTGAACTTGTTTCCACAACTTTTAGGTGAACTTAGGGTCATGACCAGAGATATTAAAACATTAAACACCATGCAAACAAACTATCTCCCTAATGTAAAGCTCATCTTGGTCTAACATCTTGGTAGTGGTCTTCAAGGTAAGGAAGTGTGCTAAATTGGTTGGGCGGTCCACCATGACCCATATAGTATCATGTCATTTTCTTGTCTTGGGAGGACCCACCAAAAAATCCATGGTGATCTAGTCCCACTTCCATTCAGGAATCTCAATCAATTGCAATAACCTATTCGGTCGTTAGTCCTCAGCCTTCACCATCTGACAAGTAAGACAATTAGCCACATATGAGGCTATGTCTCGCTTCATTTTTTTCCGCCAAAAGAAACACTACAGGTCTTTAAACATCTTAGTGGTGTTAGGGTGTACGTTGTACTTCAGTCCAAGAGCCTCTTGTAGTATATAAGCCATCAAAGTTGAATCCTTGGGAACCCAAATATGACATTTATATCGAATTCCACCTTCCACACCCACTCAGAGGCTATTTGACACTTCACCATCAAACCATTGATCTTTTCTAGCTCTGGGTTGCTACAAGCTCGGTCAACAGGTCACATACGATTTGGATATTGGCCAAATAGATCCTATCTGCCAATGGATGTGGAGTCCATCTAGAAAAGTCTTCTAGTCTCTTCCATTGGGTGATCAAACCATCAGTATAATTGTGATGTTTACCATTGAGGGTGTTGGCTACCATATTGACGTTACCGCGATCAAGGGTATGGTTAAATCAAAATCCTTCAGATATTCCATCCAATTATATTGTCGTATGTTTAGGTCCTTCTGACTCAAAAGGTACTTTAGGCTATTATGGTAGGTGAAGATGTCAAAGGTATCCCCATATAGATAATTTTGCCAAATTTTCAAGGAACATACAATTTCCTCAAGTGCCAGACCATGAGTCAGATAATTCAACTTGTTGGGTCTGGAAGAAAAGGAGAAACCATGCTTGTTTTTCCCTAACACACATCCTAAGACCATCTTTGTGTGTTGGTGAAGTTGATGAAAATGTCATTACCAAAGGGTATGGTCATAACAGGGACCGACGTGAGCTTTTCCTTTAACTCCTAGAATCATTCTTTACATAAGTCAGACCAAATGAACTGCTTGTCCTTCTGAGTGAGCTTGTTGAGGAGCAAAGCATTCTTCGAGAAACCCTTCATGAATCATAGGTAATACCCGACCAATCCCAAGAAACTACAAATTTCTGATGGGTTTTTCAGTGATGACCATTCTCGAATGGCTTCTACTTTGGAAGGGTCCACCGATATGGTTCCTCCAAATATAATGTGACTGAGGAACATAACTTGATCTATCCAAAACTCACATTTTGATAATTTTCAATAGAATTTGTACTTTAGCAGGATATCAAGGACCTTAGATAGGTGTTCACGGTGTTGTTCTAGGTCATTAGAGTAGACCAGGATGTCATCTATGAACAATATGACAAATATGTCAAGGAAGGGCTAGAACACACTACTGATGAGGTTCATTAACACACGAAGAAGCATTGGACTACCCAAGGGCATAACCAAAAACTAGCAGTGGGCATAGCGGGTTCAAAAAGTGGTTTGTGGGATATCTTCATTCTTAACTCGCAACTGGTGGTATCTGGATATCAGGTCAATCTTTGAGAAAACTTGAGAAGTTTTGAGCTGGTCCAATAGGTCATCTATGCAGGGTAGGGGTACTTGTTCTTAATGGTAACCTGGTTTATCATTCTATAGTCTTGCACATGCAGAGTGATCCATCCTTCTTTTGCACAAAGAGGATTGATGCTCCCCATGGGGATGTGTTGGGTTGGATGAATCTCTTGTCTAGTAGTTCCTACAGTTGCTTCTTCAGCTCAAGCAACTTGGCGGGAGCCATCCTATAAGGTGCCCTAGAATTTGGGTGTGTCCTGAGGGCTAGATCTATTGAGTAATCCACTTCATTCTCTAAAGGTATGCCTAGAAAATTGTTTGAGAACACATCAACATAGTCCCTGACTACCTCTATTTCCTCTATGGAAAATTGCACCTTTTGCTCTGGCTCTATCACTATATCTTGGAATGTTGGACAACCCTTATCTACCATCTATTACACATTCACGGCTGACACATACATTCTGGTGGTGGAATCTTTCTTAACTCCAATGCTAATCAGTGGATGACCTAGTTTCTCAATCCTTATATTCTTTTCCCTACAGTCTATCTTTGCATTATAGTTATAAAGCCAATCCATTCATGTGATAACATCGAAATCATTCATATCAAGAATGATAAAGATGGTAGAGAGTTCATTATTCATATACTTCACAGGAATGACCGATCTTTTTATAAGGGATGGGAAGATACCACCACTAGGAGTAGTGACTTCCAGAACGTATCACATGTCCTTGAAATCCAAACAAAGCACAATTGCAAGATTCCTCAAGATGAAAATATTAGTATAATCGGAATTGAATAAAGCTTTAACATTATGTTCCATAATATCAAGCTGTCATACATTGTATTCAAGGAAGTCAAAAGTACTATGCATTTCATGGTAAAGGATAGAAAATGAAGTTCTAGGGATCATTGTCTTCTATGAGTCAGTTAGCATTGGCTTGAGCTTCCTCATTATTAATGCAAAAGAGTTGAGTCTTTCGAAGCTCTCTAGCAACTAGGGCTACTACCTGATGTGTTGTAGCCATTAGTTGGGCTGCCATCGGGCCTGGACCTCGAGGGTCAGGGAGAGGACAGTTGGCCTAGATGTATCCCTCTTGCTGACAGTGATAACACACCTTCTTTTTGTGGTGGCATCTACCAAGGTGCTTCTTCATTGAGGTGCGACATTCAAGATGTTGGTTATCATGATGAGGCTTTCCCTTTCTTCCATTTCTACCCTTGATATTGTTTCGACGTTATACCTTTTTGTTATAATTTCTTGGGGAAGAAGTTCCTTCAATGAAACCCAAATATCCTTTGGGTGGGTTCTAAGCAGGCATGAAGGTTCTTTCCATGTCTAAGGTCAAGTTGAGGGCCTCGGTGAAGTTTGGGGGTTTACTATATCATCACATGGGGTTTCATCTAAGGTTTCAGGCGCTCCACAAAGTGCTCCACTCATCATTGCTCAGTTAGCATGTAGGAAAAGCAATCTAGGAGATGAAATTTTCAAGCATAATCCACCATTGTCATGTTGCCCTGGTAAAGGCACATGAACTCCTTCTCCTTTTCTTTCTTATCAGAGCTGGGAATGAATCATGTGGAAAAAGATGGTACAGAAGTCCACCTAGGACATAGGATCCTCACACATATCTCGGTCGGTAATATAGCTTCACTACTCCTTCTGGGAGGTGTGGAAAAGAGGACCTTCTTGTTGGATTTCACCTCTAGGATGTAGAATGCATTCTCCAAATATAGGATCCAGGCATCTGCTTTGTTAATGACTTCAGTCTTATCCTCACCCCAAACTTCTCCATGTTCAGCTGGACGAAGTCAATGATGGTGGCTCTGAGATGAGGGCCGACAAGTAGGGGTTCACCATTCTCATCTCTGACGTCCTTGAGGAGTAGGGAACTAATGGCCTCAATGACCTTATTCTGTTATTCTATCCAGAGCATCTCAGGGGTTTGGATCACCACTTTTCTAAAAGATCTTTGGCCACCAAATCTAGGGTTACCTTCACCCATGGGTTCATCTTCTATCTTGGGTTCACCTTTAGGGTTGGGACCATCTTCTAGATTTAGGATCTCAAAGGGGAAAACATTATCCTCAAAACCTTCCTTAGAGGAGTTCTCCTCTGGCCTATTTTGCTTCTTAGATGACTCACCTTCCATGAACCTCCTCCCCTTCTCTGAGGACATCCTCTTCCTGTGGGAGGTCTTCCTCTTTGGGTGGTTTTGGGGTGAGTCATCAAGGATATGATGGTCTTGGTGCGGGCCATGTTGTTTCACATTAATAAATTAATCTCAATTTTATGTTTAGGGATTTTAAAGCATCATAAATTTATGTCCATGAAATCTTGGTTACATGCATTAATTATAATTAGTTGGAGGATGCCTTAACCCTAATAATCAAAAACCTAATTCTCAGAAGGGTAGAGGAAGCCGCTATCAGGTCCCTAGGATTTTGTGAGGGAAGTAAGGGGTAGAGAAGGGATGAATCGCAAGATGCAAAGAAATCCTAGAGGTATGTTACTTTGGAAAAATCTTATGTCCTTGTCTAGGTAGATTGCATGGTGGCCCATGAGTCCTTGTAAGCTGACTAGTGGTGTAGACAAAAGTTTTTCCAGCCCTCAGGGCCGTCCTCCCTTTTAGACACCATTGCCTATATAAAATGCTCAAATAATTCCCTTGGGCTTTATAGAATTCTTCAAAATTTACTAATTATCAAAGATTAAGTGGTAAATGTGGGCTCTGATGCCAAATGTAATGAACCCCTCCCCCTATTATCCCCAATTAATATGGAATGAGAGGGCAAGGGACATCATCATAATTCCAGGATCAAGTTTAGAAAATAACCAATAAGGATTAAAAATTTCATTGAATGGAAAAGAGTTCGATAACATTATGAAGATAGAATCTCCTCTAGGGTGTTATATGGAATGGAGAACTAGTGTTTACAATAGAAAGAAAATCTAACTATCTATAATCCTCCAAGGTAACTTTTAGCAACTTTTCTATTTGGTGTCTTCTTCTCTGGATGTCCATCTTTTAGATTAGTTGTAGTTTAACCTAAAACAACATGAAAGAAATATGTGGTCAGTATATCAAGATATATTGAGTATGTGGAGGAACAAAATATACACATGTAGGTGTAACAACATATTCATACATAGTAGTAATTATTAGGGGTGAGAAAATAATGATCCAAACTCCAAAATCGGACCAGACTACTCAATTCGGTCCGGTCCGGTCCGGTCCAGTCCAGTCCATTATGAGTTCGGTCTGGTCCGCAGTCTAGGAATTTTGGTGAGTTCAGTCTTCAGTCCAGTCCGGTCCAGAACCGGTCCGACCATGGACCGGACCATAGACCGACTTATATATAAAATTCATGTATATTTGTAGGTATATTATGTAACAAGTACAAATATAGTACATATATAAGCACTAATAGTGTAAATGTTTGCTATTAATGTTATATAATTGTTATAAGTGACTAATATTATCAACTTTGTACAATTAAATAAGCTGCAAACATGTAAAAAAGGCTGATAACGGTCTAAATAGTTCGGTCCAGTCCTACCTCAAAATTTACTGGCTTACGGTCCAAAAATTCTTACAAAGTCAGTCCTCAGTATGGTTTGATACGGTTCTGGACCGATGCTCACCCCTAGCAACTATCATTACAAAATTGAACATGCATTTTCTTTTCTAACTTCTTGACCCTTATCCTTTAACTCTATGTGGTGTGTGATGGAGCTTCCACTTACGTGGAATTGCGTGTACCACTAAAAATCCTAAAGATGGTAAGTCTTTAAGTTTAGCCTTGCTTATACAAGATTGATAACTCCACCCACGTATGCTAAGATACGTGAAATTCTTATCGTAGTATAGTTAAGGGTCGAATCCACGGGACAATGGTCTTGTTTGGAACAACAAGATGAAAAGCGTTAGAATTTCAGTTAGCCTCTTAATAGTTGGTACTTAGATCAAAAGTGTTGGTTTGGTTGTTTTAAACTAAGAGCAAGTAAAGTAAAGCAAGCAAGTAAATTTAAGGATGTTAATTAATGATAAGGAACCACTAGGGTGTGATCGGTTTTCACCGCCACTACACATGGATCAAAACATGCAACATAAAACATAACCTGCAACAAGAGTCAAAAATAGTTATTATCTTTGTAGACTTAGTTTACTTTCAGAGAACTAACTACGAGAAGTGCGGGAATGTTGCAAAGTTAGCCATCCCCGAATGAATAGTCAACTACTTTTCATCATTCCCTTCGCAAAGTGTGTTCCTCGACTTATCAAGATTTCACTTTCATACGTCAACTGATTCCATTTCATAGTATGAAAGTACAATAGTGGAAGTGAGTTTACTCCACTCCTTAAAAGACACTCCTAGATACCAAAACAGATGCATGGTGGATACATGCATTAAGAACCAACATTCAAACGAGTTTTGAATCTAACAGTACAAACATAGACAATTCATACTAAAATATAAAAGATAACACAACTTGGTGATCAAGCAACAAGCATTCATTAAATGGTTGATGTTGAACTGCAAGGAAAGAATCTCTATATTGCAAACTATAGATTACATTGCATGATATGAAACATGGGTAGAGGGGCTACTCCCCGCACCCTGGTGAAATGAGACTACTCGCTCATGACTAGGACAAAGAAGGAGGCAAGAAGAGAGAGAGAGAGAGCATCATCCCCACAAAGGAGAGAGGAAAGTCAACCCCTTGGAAAGAGAGAGAGACGATCTTCAAACTTCACAGGTTGCTTGATGATGAGGTCCCCTCTTCCCACCTTCTTTGGCAAAGAGAGAGAAAGCAGCTTCAAGATGGAGTGTGTATCTCAGACCGGCAGCCTTTGGACGGAGGATGGAAGTTGGATTAGCTCTGGAATGATAGAGGCAGCCTCTGGACGTCTGAAAACATGATGCCCTTCGGAGGACCCCTTGGGTCTTATTTATAGGCCTTAAGTGAAGTTCAAACGGTTTGGTAATTTTGGGTCCAAACGGTCTTCGAAACTGTTTGGACCCTAAGACCATTTGGACTCCGAGACCGTTTGGGCCCCGAGACCGTTTGGACTCTTAGACCGTTTGGACTTCATGCGGTCTTGAGATCGTATGACTTCATGCGGTCTTGAGATCGTATGACTCCATGCGGTCTTGAGATCGTATGACTCCATGCAGTCTTGAGATCGTATGACTCCATGCGGTCTTGAGATCGTATGACTCCATGTGGTCTTGAGATCGTATGACTCCATGTGGTCTTGAGATCGTATGACTCCATGCGGTCTTGAGATCATATGACTCCATGCAGTCTTGAGACCGGTTGGCTTCATGCGGTCTTGAGACCGGTTGGCTTCATGCGATCTTGAGACCGTTTAAGTCCTTTGTGATTTTTTTTGCGTCTTTTTCTGTAAGTAAAAGGAGAAAAGTTAATCTAACAGTATGTTTGCAATAAGAAGAGATTAGTTAGAGATTTTGTCTACATTATCTGAGAAAGAGTGTGGGAAACTGAAGAATATTGCTGAGATAACATCACAAAAATGGACGTTATCACCCCCCTAACTTAGAGTCTAGCTTGTCCTTAAGATAGAGCTGAGGCATGTAATGGCGAGGTGATTTTATTCAGTTAAGATTTCCATACTCTTGCTTTAATTCTAAACCTGAGATCTCCTAAGGTTGTATCAGAGCTTTTTGCCTTAACTCTTTCAGGTATTGAGAGTTGCTTGGATCTCAGGTTTCTTCCATATCTTAGCCCGCATTGGGACCACTTTTTATTCGGTGCATGTCGTTGACTCTAATCAGTTTTATACTCCTCTGAGAATCCTACCGGAAACTAGAGTGGGTACGCGGGTTGGCTAAAGGCTTAGTGTGTAACTCCCCCTTCAAGTGGGGGAGGGGTTGTCTATGCTTTTAGGATCTCACTACCGGGTACGATACATCTGCCTTCTTGAGGGCAGCTGAATGTACCGGCCGGGCGAGTCCTTTATCAGTCTTTCATATATTTAGATACCTTAGGGTTTCACTACCGGGCACGACACATCTGCCTTCTTGAGGGTAGCTGAATGTATCGGCCGGGAGAGACCTTTGTTGGTTCTTTATATAGATCCTTATTTATGGCACAACTCTGATGGTTTTATTCAACACTCTGGCTTTTATTCGTAAACTCACAGGCTTGGGATTTGGATATTTAGGGATATTGATTTGGGCGGCCAAGCCTCTTTTATTTGGAGAGAAGAAAATTGTTCTTAGAGTTGTTCGACATGCACTTATTTGGTTTCTAATAGTGGTCCACTTGCAAGGCTTAATGATTTGGATGTCACCTGATGTCCCTCTCATCCTTTGAGATTGTTTTGGCTTATAGTGGCCCAGATGTTGTCCTATGGAGGGTCAGATGTAGAAATGGAACAAAAGCATGGAAATTGAGTGAATATGATTTATTAATTCGCCATTACATGTCTATGTGCTATTCTTGTTATTTCTCTTGAGGGCTACTGGATTCTAAAGTTAGTTGGGGATGACTTTGTTCCAAGTAGGTTTTATTAACAACAAAGACTAAATATGTGCAAACAAAACTAAGAAAGAAAATTATACGGAATTGAGGAAGAAGATAGAAAGGGAAGGATTTAGAATTGATACTTCGCCCTTGTCCAATGTACTCCCCCCTTAACTTATCACTCACTCTGTCCTCAGAGTGTCAAAGGGAATAGGCTGAGAGGTAAAAGGACAAGGGCATCGGGTGTCCATTAGTCCTTTATTTGTGCCATGTGTGCGAAGGAGATTAGTAGCAAACTTTCCACATAAGGCGTGGTAATCTACGTCTGTCATATCCTCTACTGGTTTTTGAAGGGTCATGATTGTGTACATCCAGTAGAGGATGTGGAAACCGCAGTCATTTGATTCCCGAATTTTTTGGGGGCATTTGTGGTTAAAGGATGGGCGATGAAAGTGTTCTTTGCCGTATGCCCTTGTGTGCTGACTTAGAACATCGATTAATCTGTCTGCACACTCCTTCGCCACTTCCTCTGTGGGCGTCTTTGGTGTCACTACGTATTTCTTCTGTCGTGGATTGAACTGGCTATCAGAACTGTTATAGATAGTAGTTGTTCCTTCGGGTAGGTTTGTTGCCAGAAGCAGCCAGTGCTCATGGTGAAGGAATGGTAGCATGATAAACTTCGGTGTTGCGTGTTATAGGAAGGAGATTAGCTCTTCAGTTGTTCCGAAGTTCTTTAGCTTTAAGAGGTCATCCTTCATGTATGCGGATGCCATATAGGTTGTAGGGTGATTCCGTCCTATAAGAAATTGATAGGCAGCCATCAAGCTCACGGAAAGAGACCCTTTGAACTGTACAGTTTCTCGTAAAGCGTCTGCCATTACTAAAATGTCACCGGAGATGAAAATGAGATCATCTTTCTCGGCGTAGAGCCGTGACATGATGAGACGTAGTTCATTGTCGGAGAGACTTCTACAAGCACTGAGGTCGAAATCCTTGAAGGTTGGTTCTATGGCAGATAGGGGCACCATTTGTGATGGCAATCTCGTAATGGTTGCCCCTGACAAAAGATCTATTTCCCCTTTATCCTGTGCCAGATCAAATTGGGAAGGGTCCCATTTTCTTTTCTCGGGAACTATGACTGGATGTTTGTTTTTCTCCAATTCTTTTAAGGTTTGTTTGAAAGTGGGTTGTTGCGGACGTTGGATTACTAAAAAGAGGTAGCATGGGACGTCATCTGGTGCCATTGTCGGGTCCTTGAAGAACCTTCTATCACAAATAAGATCCATGGTGTAACGACCTCGCAGGGAGTGATAATCTTCAACGATCAGCTCTGTAAAGGGGATTTCTTGGTTTAGCGCTTGAATGTGACGGATAGTGCAAAAAGCGCAATCCCCAGATCCCTCAATTATTTGGACTTGCGGGTTTATTATTTGGAACCATGGTTGGCTCCATTCCTGACGTAGGGACGGGCGTGCAGCCCAAATTAGCTTAAGAAGCCGGAAAGGTATACATCGTGCCTCTCCTGCTTCTTCTCCAACAAAGTTTATTGTTCCGACTGGTAGCTCAGTGGTGCAAAAATTGTACACCTTGGCGTCCCGAGCCTCAGTGTCCACAATCATAAATAACCAGTGATCGGAAACTTGAATTGGCACAGTAAGATAACGTGCCTTCCGTGCTAAACCAGCGCGCAGCCGCTCTATTGACTTTGCTCGTATGTTCTTGTATAACAAGCCTATAGATAGAGCAGGTGAGGCATTAACGACTGGCTGCTACCTCTTAGATCTTCTGTAAACTTTGATCCAGTTGGCAAGTAGGACGCGGAAGATTGTCATGGACATCGTTGACCGTGGTCGCAGGATGTTGCGGAAATCTTCACGTGTCAACTTGCGTTTAGTCTTTGTGTTGTGGTAGATGATGTCTCCCCCCTCTTTGGCATCATCGAAAATAGTGTTCAGGATAAAGATGTCCTGAGCATCTAGTGTTGAGATGGCCGCCATATCTAAATCGTGCATTTTATGCGGTAGAGGTGGTGGCGGGGGAAGCTCATGCGGAGGGGGTGAAGAAGTTTGTTCCAAGTCATCTATATAGCCTTGCAGATCTTCATCTGAATCGGAAGAAAAATCTAGTTCTTCGTGTGTATCTAAACGGACTCGTTCTGATTCTTCCTGTTCTAGCGGAAAGGGTACTGATTGGTCAGGTGCGGAAAAAGGGTGAGTGGTTGTTGCTGGTGGGTTTGTGCTGGTTCCTAAAATACATTGATGGAACTCAGCAAAGGCCGCATCTTTCACAGACTCCCCTATAGATCTCAAGGCAGAGTAATCGAGGAATTGGTCCCCATATGATATGTTTACATTTTCGTTGTGGGTGGGGGACTTGGGATGATGTCCACCTTCCTGGTGGTCTTTGACATATCTTTTCTGAGAAGGTGCTGCTTTTTGGCTTGGGCCCTCCCCAACATTGTATGGGGCATTAGATTTGTCATCTGAGGAGGTTGTATCATTTTTAGAATCTGCAGAGGAGTCGGAGTCATCTTTGTCTTCATCATCGTCGTATTTGTCAGTTGTTGCTTTGTCTGTGAGCTTCTTATGTGCTGTCTTTTTGCACTGTCGATGGATCGTTTGTAATTCTTCAAACGCCACTTGCACATGCTCGTGTATTTCGAGAAGTGCGTCGTGTGTTTCCTTGAGATCTTTGTATCGGTCTTCGGCAGAGAGGAGTCACACTGTTAGATCTGTTACTGTATCTCGTAATTGTTGGATTTTATTGTTCGTCGACTCCTCTTGCTTATTGCGGAATTGTGTGAGAGTGTTGCTGATGTTATCCAAGCACATGCTAAGATCTGTTTGTTGTTGTTTGAGCTCGCGGATAGTCTCAGGTAGAGGCTGAGTCTGCGTAGAGATCTCATCGACTTGCTTGGCCATTTCTTATTGCTGGCCTTTTACTCCAAGGATCAGCTCGGGCAAGTTGTTGTAGTGGTTGTCGATGTGATCAACTTGCCTGGCCACTATATCTTGTCGTTGCTGAAAACCTTGGAGTATGCTTGGCAAGGCACGGTTCTGCTCATCGATCTTGGCTACCTGTTTAGATAGTCCCTACACACAAGAAAAAATGGAATTCAAAATGTTAGAGGGGTCGGTGAGGAGGTTTCGGACGGTGTCAAATTGACATCTGAATTCCTCACTGACATTTGTTAAAGGGACCCCAGGTATGGAAGGGTGGGATGGTTGGGGTCTGGATGGGAAGGATGTAGTGTCCTGCGGAAGAGATACTGTTGATGGTGTGGCGAACTGCGTGGTGATGATAGATGGTGTCACTAGCGGTGTTGGGGTGGTGGTGGATGGGAAAGGTGGTGATGTTACTGGTGAAAATGGTGGGATTGATAGTGGTGGGGGAATGACTGTGGGGATGGAGGCGAAGGTGGTGAAGTCGGGCGTAGGGGTGGAGAAAGATGGAAGAGTGGTGGATTGTGGAAAGGTGGAGGGTGGTGAAGTGGTGGTGGTAAGCTCAGTGGTTAGACTCATAATGAAGGAGTCTAGAGATGAGGTGGTGAATTTTTCATCGGGGAGGGGGGTGTCTATTTTTTGGATGCGGTTTAGATGTTGGTGTTCCCGACAGATGTTGTTTCTGCGAAAGTCTTGTGGAGGGTCGTTTCACAGGAATCTTTGTCAACCTAGCTACCGGGGTGGTGATGCTGAGTTCTGTCTGTCCCGCTTGGGTTGGCTTAGTTTATGCTTTGATCGGAGCTAAGAGTTTGGTAATCTCTTCATCAGTGAAGAGAAATTTGTCTTTGTCGTAGTCTGCTAGTTCCGGAAGCGGTAACAGGATTCTGGAAGATCGGACTTTTGGGCAGAAGATGTAATGTAGTTTTGCATCCTTCTCCTTGATAATGTAGGAGTTCTTCAAGGTTTGTTCATTTGTTAGGATGTCACCCTTGATCTACGTGCAGCGAGGGAGTAATCTGTCCATTTTGAGGTATTTAATAATGGAGGTTATGTGTCCTCCCATACAAATTTCTTTTCCTATGGTGTAGGTGGAGAATTTTTGTATCAAATGCCGTCCAATGTTGACCGGCTTTTCATGCAAGATAGACCATAGGATTAAGAGGTCGGCCGCAATAACGTTTCCTCCCTCTGATATGGGGAACAACGCACTGGTAATGATTTTGTGAAGCATGCGCACGAACCCTGATTGAATATTGGAGGCTTTGCATGTCTTTGCCTCGTAACTAGGGATCCCTGTTAGTGATTTCCAGAAGTTATGTTTATTGAACGGGTAGATCTCCGTTCCTGCAGCTGCAGCTTTTTTGAGCTGCTCAGGATTGTCGATGCAGATTTTGTTCAGAAGATTTTATGTGATGACAATGTCATTGCCAAAAAGCTTGGTGACCAGCGGCGGTCACCCCCATCCCTTGCTCTGTGCGCAATGTCCACCGTCTCTTTGGTAAGATGGGTAAAGAATTCTGTGGTGGGTTTGACATATGAGATTTCAGGGATGAAACAGAGTATGGATAAATTGGCTTTGTCGAGCATTGTGAGGATTCTGTCGTAGATTCCCATCTTGAGTAGTACGATTGAGCAAATGTACTTTGTTGGTTTTAGTATTTTGTCGATGGATGGGATGGTGTGGATGTAGAGGTTTTCTGGTGGGGGCGTGGTGGTGGTGAGAATTGAGAAGATGGGGGTGGTAGTAGGAGTGGTGGTGGCAGGTGCTGCCATGGTTTGTCCCCTAGTAGAGGCGGGGTGGACCTGTTTTCGTGCGCGTTTCTTTGAGGGTTGTCCAGTTGTAGTTTCTTGGACCTTTCGTTTCCCCTTGGTTTTTTCAGGTGGGGATTCTTCCTCAGGGTTTGGCTCGTATTCAGAGCCTTCATCACTAGAGGAGATTTCTTGCACTTCTTCTTCAGGCTCCTCAGCTAGGCATTCGTTGAGGCGATCAATTTCACATAGGATATCTATGATTTTGACCTTTGGTGGGGCCTGTCCAGTTGTGTTGTAGTTATCTATGATCTTTTGGAGTTTATCGTGGTCATCCAGTAATTTCTCCTTTGTCCAGAAGGGTGCGTCTTTGGTTCCGGTTGGTTGCTTTGCTGGTGTAGACATTTCTGAAAATGAAAAAGTGATGTTTTAGCATAGAAATTGGTATGAATGAGTTTATATATATTTTCATGTTTTAGCAAAAAACAAGAGGTGTTTAAAAAGATCAAACGGTTTCAGGACCATTTGGTTCCAAACGGTTTGAAGACCTTTTGGTCCCAAACGGTTTCAAGACCGTTTGGTTCCAAATGGTTTGAAGACCGTTTGGTCCCAAACAGTTTCAGGACCGTTTGGTTACAAGCGGTTTCAGGACCGTTTGGTTACAAGCGGTTTCAGGACCGTTTGGTTCCAAATAGTTTGAAGACCGTTTGGTCCCAAAAGGTTTCAGGACCATTTGGTCCCAAACGATTTGAAGACCGTTTGGTCCCAAACGGTTTCGAAACCGTTTGGATGGTGAAATGGCGGGGAGCGGCCGGTGATAACAAAGATGGCGGCGATAATGACGACGGTGGCGATGGAAAAGAGGCTCACGCTAGTGCTGTACACGACGACGATGGTACAGAAGGTTGCAGAGGCGAATAGATGATGGTGCGATAAAATGGGGAACCGCGGCAATATTGTAGTCGTCAGAGATGGTAGCTCATTTACCTTGCAACTGGTGGAGACGACGACAGCAAGCGAAAAGAGGTGGTACTGAGGTGAGGTCGCCATGAAGAAACACAGGGACCGGATCGACGGTGGCGGAGGGAACTGAGCTACGTAGGAAGACAGAGGCGGTGGAAGAGTGCTTGCACAAGGGTTTTAGAAAGCTCAGGAGTCGAAAGAGAGAAGAAGAAGAAAGAGGGGGGCTAGGGCTATATTTATAGGATTCAGGAGGTTGACCTTGCAAAACCCTTAGGTCAAACGGATTAGCGACCGTTTGGACTCCAAATAGTTTCGAGATCGTTTGGCTCCAAACGGTTTCGAGACCGTATGGCTCCAAACAGTTTCGAGACCATTTTGCTCCAAACGGTTTCAAGACCGTTTTGCTCCAAATGGTTTCGAGACCGTTTGGGAGGGTTAAGGGTATTTTGATTTATATATATTTATATTTGTCTTGGTTATGTGAATTTTCATATTTTCAGAAGATAATCCTATGGTAGCTTAAAAGAACAGAAGATAAAATAAAAAGTTCATATCTTGGGTTGCCTCCCAAGTAGCGCCTGGGTTTTACGTCGCTGGCTCGATGAGGTTTTGATGTGGTTATGATGATGTTGTGGCGTCTCTTATCTCAATAGTTTGTCTCGGCATTTTATCTGCTGGAGTGTAGTATTTTTTCAATCGATGGCCATTGACTGTCCTTTCTCTTCTATTGTCGTCAATAATTATGACAGCTCTAGTCGGGTATATATGTTTGATAGTGAAAGGCCCGGACCACTTTGTGCGGAGTTTTCCGGGGAACAATTTGAGCTTGGAGTTGAATAGTAGTACTTTGTCACCGATGATGATGTATTTCCTCTTTAGATGACCGTCATGCCACATTTTGGTATGTTCTTTATAAATCCTGGCACTTTGATAAGTGGTCATTCGGAGTTCTTCTAGCTCTTGTAATTCGAGTTGTCTGTTTTCTCCGGCACTTTTAAAATCAAAATTCAGTTGTTTGATAGCCCACCAAGCCTTGTGTTCTAGTTCCACTGGAAGGTGACATGACTTCCCGTATACCAAACGGAATGGGGTTGTTCCGATTGGTGTTTTATAAGCTGTTCGATAACCCTAAAGGGCATCGGGAAGCTTGGTGGACCAGTCAGTGCGGTGTCGATTGACTGTTTTTTCTAAGATAGCCTTCAGTTGTCTATTTGAAACTTCAACCTGACCGCTGGTCTGTGGATGGTATGGCGTGGCAACTTTGTGGTTAACTCCGTATCTCTTTAAGAGGGCTTCAAAGATTCATTCCAGAAAATGGGTCCCTCGGTCGGATATGACAGTTTAGGGGAATCCAAATCTGGGAAAATGATATCTTTAAACATCTTAATAACGGGATTGGAATCGTTGGACACTGTGGGTATGGCTTCGACCCATTTTGAGACATAGTCTACTGCAACCAGAATGTAAGAGAAGTCGTATGAAGAAGGAAAGGGGCCCATGTAATCTATCCCCCACACGTCAAAAAGTTCGATCTCTTGCCACATGGCTAGTGGCATCTCATTCCTTTTAGATATGTTGCCAGAAAATTGACATTTGTTGCAAGATTTGACAAAATCATAGGAGTATTTTGCTATGGTTGGCCAAAAGAAACCTGATTGCAAAACCTTCATAGCAGTTTTCTTCACACTCATGTGCCCCCCAGTGGGGCCAGAATGGCCATGTTCTAGGACGGTGGTAATTTCTTCTTCAGGTAAGCAGAAAAGGAAAAGTCCGTCTGCACAAAGGCGAAAAAGGTAGGGTTCATCCCAATAGAATTGCTTTGCATCGTGGAGGAATTTCCTCTTTTCGTGATGGGAGGCGGAAGGATGAATGATTCCTGTGGCCAGATAATTAACAATGTTGGCGTACCAGGGGAATCCATTGGTAATCTTCATTAGTTGGTCATCTGGAAGAGAGTCTCGGATAGGAACTTTATCTTCATCTTCGACTTCAATACGACTGAGATGGTCGGCTATGACATTTTCCATTATACTTTTGTCTTTGATTTCCAAATCGAATTCCTGAAGCATCAACACCCAGTGGATAAGTCTGGGTTTTGCATCTTGCTTCTGAATTAGATATCGTATGGCGGAGTGGTGGGTGTAGACTATGAACTTGGCTCCAATCAGGTAGGAGTGGAATTTCTTGAACGCATAGATGACAGCCAAGAACTCCTTCTCTGTAGTAGTGTAGTTCTTTTGTGCTTCATCGAGCATTTTAGATGCATAGTAAATTGCATAAGGTTTCTTGTCGATTCTCTGTCCTAATATGGCCCCTATGGCATAATCACTGGCGTCACACATGATTTCAAAAGGTTGTGACCAATCTGAGGCTCTTAGTATGGGTGCAGAGATTAAAGCATTTTTCAGAGTTGAGAAGCTTTGTAGGCATTCTTGATTAAAATTGAACTCGGTGTCTTTGGTCAGAAGTTGGGTCATGGGTTTTGTTATTTTTGAAAAATCTTTCATAAATCTTCTGTAAAACACGGCATGACCCAAGAATGCTCGTACTCCATTTATATCTTTTGGTGGCGACAAATTTGAGATAACATCTATCTTTGCCTTGTCCACCTCAATCCCTCTGTCACTCACTCTATGTCCGAGGATGATACCTTCAGTTACCATAAAATGGCATTTTTCCCAATTCAGGATGAGGTTCGTTTCCTCGCAACGTTGCAAGACTTGTCCAAGATTGAGTAGACAGTTATCGAAAGAATCTCCGTAAACTGAAAAATCATCCATGAATACCTCCATTATAGATTCTGTTAATCTTGCAAAAATGGCAGACATACACCTTTGGAATGTAGCAGGTGTGTTGCACAGCCCGAATGGCATTCTTCTGAAAGCATAGGTTCCAAAGGGGCAGGTAAAGGTAGTTTTCTCTTGGTCTTCCGGGTGTATAGGGATTTGGTAGAACCCGCAATAACCATCTAGATAGCATAAGTATTTCTGATGGGCTAAACGTTCTAGGACTGCGTCGAGAAAAGGCAGAGGGTAGTGATCTTTTCACGTTGATTTGTTTAGTTTCCTGTAGTCGATGCACATCCTCCACCCTATCACAGTCCTTGTCGGTACTAACTCGTTCTTGTCGTTTAGAACGACAGTGGTTCCTCCCTTTTTTGGAACCACTTGGATGGGGCTGACCCATTGGGAGTCTGAAATTGGGTAAATTATGCCGGCTTTCAGCAATTTGAGGACTTCAAGGCGAACCACTTCTTTAAGATTAGGGTTCAACTTCCTCTGATGTTCTCTAGATGGCTTAAATTCTTCGACCATGGGCAGTCTATGCATGCATAAGGCTGGGTTTATCCCCGTCAGGTCAGTTATTTTGTACCCAATGGCTTTCTTGTGTTTCCTCAGCTCATCAAGAAGCCTTTCTTCCTGGTTTTCCATTAGGGTGGAGCTGATGATAACTGGACATAATTTTGCTTGGTCCAAGAAGACGTGTTTAAGTATCGTTGGTAGAGTCTTCATCTCAGGAGCCTTGGGTGTTTCTGTTGGTTCTAAAATAGTGACATATTTAAGCTCCGCAAAGGTGGATGTTGGTGCTTCTTCAGCCTTCTCTAAGTGTTGCAAACACTATTGGACCAATTCATTTGCTGAAAATTTGACTTCTGGGTTAGTTAGAACATTTTCTAACTCATCTAATGGCTCATCTATTTCTAATTGGGACATTTGATGTATTGCATCTAAGAGAAAGACCTCCTCCTGAATGTTGGGACCTTTCATGCTCTTAAGAACTCAGAATTGAATTGCCTCTTTTCCCAATCTTAGAATGATTGTGCCAGCTTCAACATCAATAAGAGCCCTAGCTGTGGCAAGGAAAGGTCTGCCAAATATTATCGGGTATCTCAGATCCTCCTTGATATCCATGATGACAAAATCGCACGGGACATAGGCATCTTTGACTATCCTGACTGGAATATCTTCGATAATTCCTAGAGGTGCAGTGATGGTGGAATCAGCTAACTGAATTGTCATCGTTGTGGGCAGCAATTCGGTGAAACCTAATCGTTTTCCCATGGAATAGGGCATAATAGATATGCTAGCCCCCAGGTCAGCTAATCCCTTTTTTCTTGAGGCATTTCCAATACAGCATTGAATACCAAAGGAACCTGGGTCTTTCTTCTTCTTTGGCATTTTATTACGGATGATATCGGAGGTGGTTTGGGCAAGTTTGACGGTTTCTTGTTCCTCAGTTATGTATTTCCTTGATAACATAGTTTTTAGGTATTTGGCCCAAGCTGGTACCTCAGAGAGAGCATCGAGGAGTGGGATGTCGATATAGAGTTTCTTCATCGCCTCCTTAAATTTTTGGAACCTGGTGTCCATTTTTGTCTCTCGCAATCTTCCCAGATATGGTATCCTTGGTTTATACTGCGGGATTTATGGCTCTTTGGAAGCTTGTTCTTTTTATTTGCCTCTCTTCTCAGTTTCTAGGTTCGGGCTTACATTTCACACAAAGACAGGTGTATCATCATCATCATCATGAGTGATTCTCATAGATTCGTGAAGGGTGCGCCCAGATCTTGTAGTAACTGCATTCAACTGCTCGAGTCTATTCTGGTCGTGTCTAGGGTTCGACTCAGGTTGTCCTACAAAAGTGCCTGCTGGAGGCTTTAGTTGCGCAGCAATTTGTGCTAGTTGAGCTTCTACTGCCTTTTGCTGAGCTTGTTGATTAGCAAGCATGGTTTGTTGGGGCTGTAACATCTGCCTTATCAAAGTCATCTCATATGTTGGCTGAGAAGGGGTATTTTTCTGAGCAAGTTGTTGTTGTCCTTGTTGTGGTTCTTGCAGAGGCAACACTAACTGAGGTTGCTGCAACTGAGAGTGCAGTTGTGGGTGTAGAGGAGGATGGGTATATTGATTGTAGGCAGATGGATTTCTGGGGTAGTTGGATCTTGGGAAGTTATTTCTGGGATTCCCTTGATTTTGATTAAAGTTGCTTTGGAATCCAGGTGGCAACCTATTGGATGATCCACCTTGTGTCTGGTGTTGCGGATTGGCGGTCCTAGCGGGGTTCCCGTATTGAAATCCTGGGTGGTTTCTTGGTTGATTAGGATTATAGTAAACTTGTCCAGGTATAGAATGAATAGAATTAACTTGTTCGGGCAATTTCTCTTCAGGTTGTTCAATGATTGGATCATATTGCTGTTGTGGTGGACGCATATCCATCATCGCATTGTAAAGAAGACCGCATGACAAAGTTGGGTGATCGGATGCGTGACAGGCTTCACAAGTCCCTGCTGCAGCTTTAACCTGTTGAACTTGAGGATTTTTCTTCTTATCAAACTCTCCAAGTGAAGTTTCAAGAGCCTGTTATTTATGAGCTATGGTTTTTAAGGCTTCAGCAATAGCCTTCATTTCCATAGATTCCTCAGCTTTGTAAACTTTGAGAACTCCCTTGCTAGATGATCAACCCCAATTGGATTGATTCTCAGCTCCGAGTGTGACGATTTTCCAAGCATCCTCATAGTTCTTTCTCATAAAGTTTCCTCCAGATGAGGAATCCAGAAATTGCTTAATGTCATCACTCACTCCCCTATAGAATGTTTCTATTAATTGATTTTGGGAGATGCCGTGATGAGGACACTTTCTTAGAAGCTCTTTGAACCTTTCCCAGGCTTCTGCGATTGATTCTCCAGGAAGTTGGGCGAAGTGGTTAATTTGCCCCCTAATTTCGTAAGTTAACAAAGGGGGGAAGAACTTTTCTAGGAACTTTTCTTCCAGGGGAGCCCATGTGGTGATTATTGGCTCCCTATCAAGCGAGTTATACCAGCTCAGAGCTCTTCCTGATAGAGTGAAGTGGAAAAGATGCAGCAGTATTGCATCGAAAGCAACTCCGCCCTGTGGGACCAGTCGGCAAAGTGCTTTGAACCTCTTCAAGTGATCCATACAATCATCTCCAGAACCTCTAGAGAATGAGATGCCCTACATGATCTGAATCCATTGTGTCCAGATCTCAAAGTTGGGTATGTTAATGATCGGAGGCCGGACTGGGTGATTGTCTTCGTAGTTATTAGGGACAGTGTAATCCCTTAATTGCTTGTTTCTTAGCTCTAATTGGGCAGCTTGGTTAGCTGCTTTGTTTTCAGCTTGGATGCGGGCCTGTTCTTCCGCTCTGATCTCTATTTGAATCTGAGCATGGGTGTCAGCGATGAGTTGTGGTCTTTGAGCGGCTATGGCGGCGTTGACCCTTTCCATGACTAGTGCAGCTTGGCGTTGATCTTCAGCCATTAGCTTGGCCATTTGGCGGTTAAGTCTGATGCAGCGATGGAAGCTTCTCTCTACCTCAGAGTCGTACTCTGGATCAGGAGAGAATCCGAGGTTATGTGATGATTGCATACACATCTTATACCTGAGTAGAGGAAGAAACACACTGTTTAGATGATGTCAGAGATATAATTGAATTCAAGAAGATAGGGACTAATGATTAAAAGAAAGTGTAAAACCCTATCCAACTAGTAAGATTCTAAATGAGATTAAAATGTTCCGTTGTCCCTGGCAACGGCGCCAATTTTTTTATGGAGCATCCACTTACGTGGAATTGCGTGCACCACTAAAAATCCTAAAGATGGTAAGTCTTTAAGTTTAGCCTTGCTTATACTAGATTGAGAACTCCACCCACGTATGCTAAGATACGTGGAAGTCTTATCATAGTATAGTTAAGGGTCGAATCCACGGGACAACGGTCTTGTTGGGAACAACAAGATGAAAAGTGTTAGAATTTCACTTAGCCTCTTAATAGTTGGTACTTAGATCAAAAGTGTTGGTTTGGTTGTTTTAAACTAAGAGCAAGTAAAGTAAAGAAAGCAAGTAAATTTAAGGATGTTAATTAATGATAAGGAACCACTAGGGTGTGATCAATTTTCACCGCCACTACACATGGATCAAAACATGCAACATAAAACATAACCTGCAACAAGAGTCAAAACAGTTAGTATCTTTGTAGACTTAGTTTCCTTTCGGAGAACTAACTATGAGAAGTGCGGGAATGTTGCAAAGTTAGCCATCCCCGAATGAATGGTCAACTAATTTGCATCATTCCCTTCGCAAAGTGTGTTCCTCGACTTATCAAGATTGCACTTTCATATGTCAACTGATTCCATTTCATAGTATGAAAGTACAACAGTGGAAGTGAGTTTACTCCACTCCTTGAAAGACACTCCTAGATACCGAAACAGATGCATGGTGGATACATGCATAAAGAATCAACATTCAAACAAGTTTCGAATCTAATAGTACAAACATAGACAATTCATACTAAAAGATAAAAGATAACACAAGTTGGTGATCAAGCAACAAGCATTCATTAAACAGTTGATGTTGAACTGCAAGGAAAGAATCTATATATTGCAAACTATAGATTACATTACATGATATGAAACATGGGTAGCGGGGCTACTCCCTGCACCCTGGTGAAATGAGACTACTCGCTCATGGCTAGGACAAAGAAGGAGGAAAGAAGAGAGAGAGAGAGCATCATCCCCACAAAGGAGAGAGGAAAGTCAACCCCTTGGAAAGAGAGAGAGACGATCTTCGAACTTCACAGGTTGCTTGATGATGAGGTCCCCTCTTCCCACCTTCTTTGACGAAGAGAGAGAAAGCAGCTTCAAGATGGAGTGTGCATCTCAGACCGGTAGCCTTTGGGTGGAGGATGGAAGTTGGATTAGCTCTGGAATGATAGAGGCAGCCTCTGGACGTCTGAAAACTTGATGCCCTTCGGAGGACCCCTTGGGTCTTATTTATAGGCCTGAAGTGAAGTTCAAACGGTTTGGTAATTTTGGGTCCAAATGGTCTTCGAAACCGTTTGGACCTTGAGACCGTTTGGACTCCGAGACCGTTTGGGCCCCGAGACCGTTTGGACTCCGAGACCGTTTGGACTCCATGCGGTCTTGATATCTTATGACTCCATGCTGTCTTGAGATCGTATGACTCCATGCGGTCTTGAGATCGTATGACTCCATGCGGTCTTGAGATCGTATGACTCCATGTGGTGTTGAGATCATATGACTCCATGCGGTCTTGAGATTGTATGACTCCATGCGGTCTTGAGACCGGTTGGCTTCATGCGGTCTTGAGACCGGTTGGCTTCATGCGGTCTTGAGATCGTTTAAGTCCTTTGTGATTTTTTTTGCGTCTTTTTCTGTAAGTAAAAGGAGAAAAGTTAATCTAACAGTATGTTTGCAATAAAAAGAGAATAGTTAGAGATTTTGTCTACTTTATCTGAGAAAGAGTGTGGGAAACTGAAGAATATTGCTAAGATAACATCACAAAAATGGAGGTTATCAGTGTGCCCTCTCTTAGGGGAGTATTTGTATGGGGAACCCTCTTTTTAGGGTTTGGTCCCTATAGTGGACTTCTCAGAACCTTCCTTTACGGGCTTGGCCTATGGTTACCTTCTTGATAACCAGTCATTCCCATAACAATTTCTTTCACCTCATGCTCTTTAATTCAACTGAGATAACTATATAGTGCTTATAAGATGATACTCATAGGGGTCTTATAGATAGGAATTAAATAAACAATAAAGCAATTGTAGTCCATTCGGGAAACTTTAGAAAACCATGGAAGTTGATAAAGTGAGTATTCATAGATGTAACCACATACCTTTCTTTAGAGATGCCTTAACTTTCGATTAAATAAGCATAGATGCAACCAATCAAGAAATCACCCTATAATTAATGTATAACATCCAAGTATTACTATTGAGTTCACAAAATATCCAATAAAACCTACTTGGGCTCTAAGTTAGGGTTTTGGGGTCAACTTAGGGTTTCATTAGGGTTTGGCTCTACAATCCCTAATTATCATATTTTAAGGCTTTTCAACTTAGAAAACCCTATTTTTTACAACATATAAACTTTTAAACTATATTGGATCAAAGATACTCTTTTTATCAAATTAACTCAGACTTTATTCATTAAAACCAACTAATCAAACTATAACTATCAATTTCATGTAGTTAGGGTTTCTATGCATTAAAACTACTAAAAATTTGCATCTTTAAGTACTTTTGGAATTCAAGTGGGAATTAGACCATGGAACAAATTTTATTGGATTCTTGTTTTTATCAAAATACACTACTTACTTGTAATGTTTGACCACATAATGGATTTTTAATCGATTTTACAAGATATAGCTATTTTTTTATTATTGGTCAGAGAGGTGAGAATTACCTTTATTTGGGAAAAGCTCGGCCGTTGGATCCTTGGTCATCGTTGACTGACATGAGGATTGCATGGCTCAGACTTGTTCCACCCGCCCACTTCTTAGAGTCCACACATGACACCAACCGCCCAATCCGGTCTTCGATCATGGTTGGATAAGGATCTTGCGGTCCGCAACTCTACCCCTTTTTTAGCCTATTTCTTGGAATGTGGCGATATCTGTTGTAGAGTTTCTTCCAAGTAAAGAAGGATCAAGAGAGAGGGGGATTCTTAGGCCAGAGTCTCGTTGTTTGAGTTCCAGGGCTCATGACGAGGTCAGGATGGGGTACTTATAGGATGTGTGAGTGATATCTAGGGTTTAGGAACAAGGGTAAGAGAGGGTGGTCGGCGGGGGACCTTCCTTGGTCTACAAGCCATTATTCCTGCTCCCATCTATGGGGTTCCTCTTCAGTTTTGTAAGATGAACTCAATTGTTTGCTTAATTGACGATGATGTGGAGTGTGGAGAGAGAAACGATGAGCTAAAGCTACAATGTATAATGCTTGTTTCCTCTTATGGCTCACGGTAGGTGATGGCATGTGAGTCGTCGATTCTCGATCCAACGGCCAACAAGCCACACACAAATTAAAGGGTCGAGCACTATCATCCCTAATCCTTTTAAAGCGACATTGGAATGTATCTATCAGTTAATGCTTCCAATTTAGGAATGTAGTTAAATTCATGACTTCCTCCTCCTTTATCCAATCAACTCCAAGTTTTCAAGGAAGGCTTTAAATCACTTAATCTGGTTCTATGCAAGATTTGGTGCCAAAATACAAAAGTTAATATCGTTTCCTTACCCCTTAAGAAATTGCTTTACTTTATTTATTTAAGGCATCAGATATCTCCTTTTCTTACCGAAACTCTGCAAGAATCCTTATTTTGGTATATTTCCTCATTAGTACAAATTAGGATCGAGTATGCCTATTAATTATCTTTGACATATCTTTTGTAGAAATTTTCAAACAATTCCCTTATTTAATTACCCATTGTCCATTACTTTTACAAATTCCTTTATTATTGAATTTTCCACCCTTTCTTTAGCCAATAATAAATAATGGATTATTTAAAACAATAAAACATGCAAGATTCCTTTCATAGGGAGACATTGAATTCTCAAACCAAAACTTTCAAACAAGACATAGAAAATATCAAGCTTTCTAATATGTCCTAATCAATTCAATATTTGCATTCGAATATATGTATAATTACATGCAAAAATCTAGGTTATACAATAGTGTTGTCTAGACCCCAAAAGAAGGACTTCTAAAAAAATCAGCAAAGGATTCAGGTACAAATGTCTATACAATACTTCTAGACAACAACACAATACATATACATACATATATACATACATATATATATATATAGAGAGAGAGAGAGAGAGAAAGAGAGAGAGTTTATGTAGATGATATAGTTCCAAAATCCTCATGAACACAAGTTAACCATACAACACGTCCATACCATAATACAATAGGTGAAGATTAAATATCTCCACAACAAACATTGGATTCTTCATAATAACTCCAATTCTAAATACAAGTATGCCGAATCAACTTGTTCAAGACCTATATAAATATCCCTATATTTCTCATACTAAGGAAGAATTACCCCCTAATATAAAATTTGGTTTGAATCTATCAATCCTGCACATATCCCAATTAGTTATCATCCTAATTGTCCTAAAATAAATAGATTTTTGTTTGGGTGGTTTAATAATTGTCTGCCCCAATTCTGAATTGTAATTTGATCCAATGCAAGGAAAATGTTTTACATCATGCATGTATATATATAATCATGAACTCATACGATACCCTTAAATTCACCTACTTGTACTATATGTCTATACACCTACATGTATGGTACCCTGAGATGCACCAACATGGACTTTTTTTACACCCCCATTCAATACAAGTATCCAAAAAAGATTTCTTGTAAGTGCACTAAGTATTATAGTACAATATATATACACACACTACTCTTAAATACACTTCACTTAATGTCATTCTGTCAACTACAATCAATCGCATACACTTCATTTACTCTGCTACACATAAGGTATCCTTAAAATCACCAACATGGTATTTTTGTACACCCCCATTTGATGAAAGTATCAAACAAACATTTCAATCACATATAGTACATCTACACAACTACACATGCCAATCACTTTTCATAAATTCACCAACATGTCATACCTTTCGTCTGATCAATCACATACAATACGTGTACACATATCTGCATACAATACCCTTCAATTCACCAACATAGCCTTTTGTACACCTCCATATGTGTATATTTCTCCCAAGTATTATAGTACAATATATATACACACACTACCCTTATGTATACTTTCCTTAATGTCATAATATTTTCTACAATCAACACAAACAATATTGTTGTACCCCAACAAGAACTAACGTTACATAATCCACAACAGTCAATACATACACTTAAGAAGAAGGAGACTAAGCGTAACTATTTAAGAAGGGAATCCCATAGAGAGTTGGCATAACAATATGAAGTCCAATTAACAAACAATACACTACTTTTAGATATATATGTAAATAAACATGTCAAATGGGTGGGTGGGTTGGTTGGATTTTGGTTGGTTTGTTGCGGGTTTGGGTCTCATAGGTGCGGATCAAAAAGATAAAATTTTAAATGAGTCGAAGAAAGACAAATCCAAACCCGACCCAATGGGTTGTGGGTCACCCTTAGGTGCCCATATAATATGTGTTCAAAAAACAATTATTTTGTAAGTTGCTATAGTAACGGTAAGTAAAGACCATTCAATATTGCTTTTACATGGAATATAACACCAGAACAACCAACTACTATACATTGTCACTATCAAATAAAAAGTATGTTATATTTTTACAACCATTCAAGTTCATACATATTGTTAGGTAAAATTCTCTAATGTACAATTAAATCCTCTAATGTATAATTATAATCAATAAACTAGAGTTAGTAACTTGTACTATGAATCTAGATTAAGCTTGATAGAAAAATTAGATAATGTAGTAGATTTGGATTTATTTTCCCCAATATATCTCTCTCATATCAAATCTTGTTGGGCAAGTTTGAGTTTGGACTAGAACTCCTTAACAATTAATGGTTAGTAGTAGATCATCTTATTTACTTTAAGTACTAGTGTATCCTTATATTTATTAAATAAGTAATTCAATTAAGCGGGTCACCCGTGGGCCACCCGTAAAACCTGCTAAATATATGGCTGGGTATAGGATTGGGTAATCTCTAGAAGGTGTTGAATTTCATCACCAAAATCCAACTTAAATGGGTCAACCCAAGGGTGTGTGTGGATTTTAACCCAGTTTGAAAGGTTTATATGTAAATGACCCTATACATAAACGAACTTATATGCTTAGGAAGAAGGAGACTAAGTGAACGGTCTCACCCTCTCCACATTATCATCTACACCATTAAAAAAATTGGAGTAATAAAAACAAATTAGCAAAATATTTCAATGTCGATATTCGTACAATACTTAAATGCTCGTATAATAATGTTGAACCTTTCACTTCAACCAATAATTAAAGTACACTTAAGTGTGAAAAATATATACGTACACTATCCTTAAGTGCTCCTACATAAATATTGTACATTTCACTTCAACCAATAATTATAGTATGCTTGTACACATAACATATACAGTACTTTTGTAAACCAACATGACATCATTTTTAGATCTTATACATATATATGGCTTAATGTTAACCAACACTACCATACTGTTGGCGTTCATATCACACATACATTTCTATACACACATGTACAATACATTTTCTATCCACACACGTACATACTGTATGAGCTTTGTAATATAAATGTACTTGATTTGCAAACATACTTTACATTTAGCAATCCTTCACACACAATTCTCGTATAGATTTCCCTCGTACTATACCAACTTTTGATTTTTTTGTCAAATCATCAATGTGGAATAATGATAAATTTGTCAAAAAAAGAAACATACACTACCACCTAATCCCCTCATAGAATTATGAAGATATCAATAACTTTGTCCCACTTAACTCACTCACACAATGCTAAAAAAATTCATACCCTAAATCAAATCAACAATGGGAAACAAAATGATACTTCACACAAATAGCTATTGTGATCACCAGTAAAGGAAACATACATTATACCAACTTCTAAATCATTCAAAATGATAAAATAGTCAACATTTCATGTCCACACAAAACATACAATACTCCTATAGATAACATCACCAAATACTAAATATACATTTTAATCATCAGACAAGGCTGACATAAAATACTACTTAACTGCAAACTCAGAGTTCATTAGAGATGAAGCATAGAAGCCTCAAAGTGGATGAACATCATCGATGACTGTGGAATGCACACTACCACTTTCAAGCAAATCTTGAATCCAGCTAATAACATAGGTTACATAATCATTAGAATTTGGTGGCTATTTCAATGCTTTCCTATCAAAAATCATATTCCAATTTTGCAATCCCACCATTCTTAAGTAGAGCATACTTGATAATATTTTCCTATCAAAAGATATAACTTAATGTTAAACACAACTATAAATAATAGTTGCTACCTAAAAAATTCATTTACTAACCACATTTTTGCATCAACATCAATTTCATTGTGAGCTTGACCCATCTCCAAGCTATTATAGCGCATAAAAACTTTTCTTCCAAATGAAGTAGTAATAAGATGCTAGTGATCTCCTGTAAGTAAAGGCAATAAAAAAAATTTCATCTTTTTTATCATTCTTATCTTAGAAATTAAATATGTAACCACTTCTCCATTATTTTCCTCACTTATCGCCTGTGGTAATGATGTATTAAATATAAAGTAACCATACATTTCATTTCCTCATAAACTACACATTTTATGTCCATGACAACTTCCATGACCTAAAACTAAGATTTAGATGTATCACTTAACCTTTAAAAAAATCACAACAAATCGTGTAAAGTATGACTACTACATACACAGTACTGCTAATGTATACATACTACTTCTAGTAATAAGTTTACACATTACTAGTAGTAAATATGCACACTACTAGTACTAAAATATAGTTATTAGCTTTATCATAATTACTTGGTTTGACACCATCCCACGTACTCTCAATAATTCTTTCAAATCCTTTCTCATTATCATTGCGGTTGGAGGTCCAAATATTACTGAATCTCTATCGCTCCCTTGATAAGTAAGCTACATCCAAATATCAAAATGATCACTAAAACATTATAGATTAACTTTTATTATAATCAATAATCAAATTAATTTTTTTCAATCTGCTCATACTTTTTTTTTTTTGGATAAGTTAAAATATTACTCACAACTCAAAAAGTATAGGGATAACCCGTATACTATACAGAGGGTATTAGCTACAAAAAACCCCACTGCTGGCTAACCAACCGGCTCAAACCTTTATACGTATCAGGTTTAGCCCTTACACACCAGAAAAGATTGCGTTCCACAGCCTCAAAGCAGTTGATCTTATCAGCCTCAACCGCCCCATGTAACCTGCCATTCCTTTCCTTCCACGTGAAAAAGCAAATGGCAACGAGGCCCGATAAAGCCAACCTTCGTAGAGCAGCACAGTTGGTATGGTTTTGGATCCAAGTAAAACAGTCCAAAACGTTACGGGGAGGAGACCCACCCCATCCACATTTCAAGGACCATCGGCATATAAGGTACCTACTGAAAGGGCAATCAAAAAACAAATGACTATGTGATTCTTCCGTGGTATGGCAGAGAAAACAAGTTATGTTGACGTTGAGACCCCACTGCCTCATCCTATCCCGTGTGGCCAGATGATTAAGAATAATACGGTAGATGCAGCAGCTCCATTTTGGGATGTGCCCCTTGTACCAAACAGAGTTTGCCCAAGGAACGTCAGGACCAAGGTAGAAAATGATCCAAGGCTTCGCCACCAGCCTAATCCACCCACCAAGAGAAGTGGGATGGTAGTCGTGCTTCACAAGGAACCAATTCCTACACATATTGCGCCAGACCCTGGAGCAGCGAGGTGGGGGACAATCACTCAATAGGGACGAGTACCTAGTCCTCATCCAAGCGCTCCAGCAGGAACCTGGGTTAATGAGAAAATTATCAATTCTTCGAAGGCTCGCCCTTTCAGCAATAAAAGTAGGATCCAGGATACCCAAGCCACCCTGCTCGAGGGGTTTAGCCAAGGAAGACCACGCTATGCCATGACCCCTACCACCCCAAAGGAAACCAGCAAAAATGTTACGAATTTTATCCAGAATGAAACAAGGGAAATCTGTTTGCCTGCACCAGAACCCGACTTTTGTCATGAGAACGGTTTTGATCAGAACCAAGCGGCCCGCCATGGAAAGGTTAAAGCCAGACCATCTATCCACCGAAGCACGAATATTGTCAACCACAGATAAGTAGTCTTTGCCTCTTCTTCGACCCCCCGAAATAGAAATACCCAAATACTTTGTAGGGAGAGACCCGATAGGGATCCCAATACTGCTTCTCAGCCTCCCCCGCCTGCTATCGCAGGATCTGGAAAGGAAGATATTGGACTTGATATCATTAATATAAAGTTCAGTGAGCCGACCAAAGGTGCAAA
The DNA here is from genome assembly GCA_963693085.1 of Alisma plantago-aquatica. Taxonomy (NCBI): domain Eukaryota; kingdom Viridiplantae; phylum Streptophyta; class Magnoliopsida; order Alismatales; family Alismataceae; genus Alisma; species Alisma plantago-aquatica. Next base: position 613,593,034 of record OY856412.1, on the reverse strand, counting down.
GAATACCCCTTACTTTCCGCAGATGGTTTGCATGCCCGGCAACGAAAACCATAACATCATCTGCGAAAATAAGGTGGGAGAGGACATGAACATTATCAATTTTGAACGTTCTCAGATCATTGTTCTCTTCAGCGGTCAGCATAAGATACGAGAAAGCTTCCATCACTAAGGTGAAGAGCAGGGGGGAAAGGGGGTCCCCCTGCCTAAGCCCATTGGAGGCAGAAAAGAGCCCTTTAGGAACTCCATTAATCAGAATCGAAAAGGATGTAGTAGTGACGCATTGCTTGATAATACTAATCCATCTGTCCGAGAAGCCCATAGCATGAAGAATCTCCCAAAGAGCTGACCAATTAACGTGGTCATAAGCTTTGGAGATGTCGATCTTAACACAAGCCTTCTTAGATTTGTTCTTGTTACTGAAGTCCAGCAGAAACTCCGCAGCAAGAAGAGCTCCATCAGAAATATTCCTACCTTGGACAAAGGCCAGCTGGTTCTTGGAGACGATCTCGGGGAGAAGGATTTTCAGCCTAGAAGCAAGAATCTTAGAAATAATCTTGTAAAGAACAGAGCAACACGCAATCGGCCTGAAGTCCGCCACGGAAACGGGCATAAGCTTCTTAGGAATGAGTTTGATGAACGAGTGGTTAGCTTGCTTGACCATTCGTCCACCCACCATAAACCAGCGCACAGCACGCGCAATGTCATCTTTAATGATATCCCAACAGGCCTGGAAAAACCTCCCATTGAAACCATCGGGCCCCGGGGCTTTGGAGGAACCAATGGAGAAAGTCGCCCTCTTGATCTCATCGTCAGAAACAGCACCGCATAAGGCCCTATTCATAGCATTCGTGACTCTGGAAGAAGGGAGAATCGTAGGAATGAAATTAGGATTCTGATTATAGAGATTCTTAAAGTAGTTAATGGCTTCGCCAGCCACATCATCCGGACCCCCCACAGAAGACCCATCAGCTTTGATGAGGGTATGGATACAATCCCTCATATGATTCTTCTTAGTGGCGTTGTGGTAGACTTTAGTGTTGCGATCGCCATCACGGACCCACTCTAATCTGCTCCTCTGCCAGTGATAGAGCTCCTCGGCCTTCTCAAGACGAGAGAGCCTGGCCGCTTTCTCTTCTTCGGCTAACATAAGGTTACTGTTATTTGGGTTGCATCGCAGCTGACGAGCAGCTTCTTGAAAATCATCAGTGGCTGTCTTAATCAGGGAAGATAGGTTGATGAACTGCCGCGACCACTTCTTCAACTCAATCTTTGTGTGTTTGAGTTTCTCTAGGACGACAAAAATGGGATTACCAACCACCTGCACATCCCACGCTTTCCTCACCACCTCGGAAAACCCAGCTTGATCCACCCAAAGATTCAGAAACCGGAAAGGTCTGTTAAGGGAGGGAGCATTAGTGGGCGGGACAAGCAACCAAGCATGGTCGCTGTTGGGGTGTCCCCCCAGTTCCACTTTAGCTTCCGGGAAGCAGTTGATCCAGGTGCTATTGACAAGAGCTCTATCCAGGTTGCTGGAGATGCGATTGTCAGGATTCCTTTTATTATGCCATGTCGTAATACCGCCTACCATGTTCAGTTCAACCAGGCCAGCAGCATCAACCGTCTCGTTGAACCGAGCGAGGATAGAGTCCGGAATAGGCTTACCTCCAATCTTTTCCGACGATCTGCGCACATGGTTGAAATCGCCCAGAACAAGATGAGGTAACTCCTGTTGGGTGGATATCTTGATATCGTCCCAAACAGAGCGTCTAGCGCCTTCATAAGAGTGACCATAGACTCCCGTAATCACACAGTGAAAACCGCCGTTATTGATGCAGCTAGCGACCATGAGCTGGTCCGTAGCATGGATGATCTGCACATCCCATATCTCTTTATTCCAGCCGACAGCAATCCTCCCACCATCAACTTGCGTGAGATTCGATTCATTCCCCCAATCTCTAGGAAAAAGGCCAGGGATCTTTCTCTCAAACCCTCTCTTGATTCTAGTTTCCAGAATAATGACTAACGACGCCTGGTTCTTACGAATGATGCCTCTTAACCTCCTCTGCCTATCCGGCCTGGAGGCCCCCCTCACATTCCAAGTGAGGATGGTCATCTGTTCTTCGTTTTGCCCCCCCTTCCAGGGGTGCTGGTCCTCGGGGATATCCTTCTGCCCCCATCTGCATTCTGGCTCGCACCTTCTTGTGCAGTACTCTTGCTGGTTCCTGTAAGCTCCTCAAGCAAATCATCGGGGTCCAAGTTCTCCAAGATGGAAAATTGGTTTCCCACCCGTTGCGGGGTAAGACTCTGCCTCACGTCGGAGTCAGCATTGAAGCAGGTTCCAACCACCCCGGCAGTAGCATTCGATGTAGTAGCTACCTCAGTCACCACAGAGTTAGAAGCAATAAAAGCCCCTCCAGAAGCCATAACCTCAGAAGAAATCACCAACTCGGAAGCTGCAGACCCACTCTTAACACCCGCAGTGGTCGCGGTAGGGATCGCGGCAGGAATCACGAGTGTCGGCGTCACCACGGAAAGAACAGAACGAGAGCTCTGGAGACGGTTGCCTGGCCATCTGGAGATACCTCTTCTGCTGGGGGGCGGCCGCCGACTAGGATCTCTGCCTCTAACCACAGGGGGTTCAGTAAACGTGCGTCTTTCACCAGGACAGCAACCAGACCTATGCCCGAACACCTTGCAGGTGTGGCATTGGTCAGGAAGGGCGTCGTAGAGGACTTTCACTTCCAGTTCAACCCCGTCTGGCATCTCCAGCATAACAGAGTCAGGGGGCTTCTTATCAGCTTTGACATCCACACACACATGGGCAGCACCCGCGAACCTGCCAGATGTGAGGAAATCGATGATCCGAGGGGTTCCGATGCCATGAGCGATGATAGTGATGGCGCGTCGGGTCCAATGCTGGCCAACATCCGGAAGCGTCACCCAAATCGGGGCCGTCGTGAGAGAAGCCCTTCTCAGATCTGCTTCCGGTGACCAACGCCTGGTAAGAACCAGCTGACCATCGAAGAACCAAGGCCCTTGATCAACCGCGACGCTCAAGTCCTCACCATTAGCGAATCTAGCCAGGAAAAGGCCCCCGACCAGGGGGGAGCATTGCATCTCCCCTTTCGGCCTCCAGCTTCGAATCATCCAGCCGTGGAGCTGCTGGATAGCCACTCTGTTGCCCATCACTTGAACTATAACTGAGTTCTTGTGAAAAGTATCCATAGCCACCACCACAGGGTTCGGGACCTTCATCCAAGGCCGGATATCGTTGTCGTGAAAGCTAGGGCTCAGTGGGTCGCCTTCAACAATCATAGGTTTGAAACTCCGATGCACCTCCATGGGCTTCTCCACCGTAGCAACCCACGCTCTGCCTAGAGTGACATCAAGACTAGGATCCGCCCACGCCCCCATGGCCGGGGGTGGGTCGCCAGCTGCCGCCACCGGCACAGAGCTAGCGGGAGTCTCGGACATCCAATTCTACGAACACCAATCTGCTCATACTTTGCATACCTTTATAAGTTTGTCTTTATCAGCTTCACTTAGGCTCTTAACGACTTTGCTATCAAAATACTTCATTTTCTTGAACAACCTAAGTAATTATCCTTCAATGACTTTTGGCTTCCTTATCAATGGTGTATTCTTAATATTTTTGACAAGAGAATTTGGACTTGTCTTCTTTTCAAACTTTTCCATATGGTGAAATTATTGTGTAGTGAAGAATAATTGAAGAAGAATCATTACATATTATCCAAACATATTTATAAATGAATTTTTATGAGCTCACATATAATTGTGTGTTCTTCTTTACTCATTAGATTAACAAAGTCAGTTTGAATTTTATTTATTAAAATCATCTCCAATATCTCCTGAACTTTCAAGAATCTTTTGAGATGCATATACATCATCATTCTCTTTATCTAAAATAATATCACTTTCATCTTCTCTGGTGTTTTTATTTAAACAAATGTTACATTAAAAGAAACTAGTCAGTACAGACAAAATACTCACATTTAGTATTGTACTTGAATGCAAATAAATACATTTTTTAAAATATAGTATGGGAGACCAATACACTCATTTTAGTTATAACTAATCATGACATGTGACACAATTAGATCACACACTCAAGTGTAAATGTTTGTAAAGTACTCACAAATATAGTTGTCACAATAAAATCTATATAAGCAACATCATGTCTAGTCTCATCCAGTACATGAGACAAACATGTAACATATAGGTTGGATATATAGATGTACCTCATCAGCAAAAAGTTTTCCTTCAATAGAAGTTTTTGCTTCATTAAAATCTTGTGCTTCATCTATAGCTTGTGCTTCACCATCCATTTTCTCTACAACTTCAATTTCATAATCTGCCTTATTCTGAGAAAAACCTCCATTTTAAATGTAGTACAATAGAGAAATACACTAATTTTAGTTCACAACAGCCACAACATGTGACACAATTGGATGACACACAACAATATCAAATTCAATATCATATACATGCAAGCAGTATAATACTAAATTGTAAATCGATGCATGGTACTTGTAAATATATTTGTTGGATGTGTAGATGTACCTCATAAGCAACAAGTTTGTGTCCAATAGTAGCTTGTGCTTCATTAACATCTCGTGCATCATCTAAGGCATTTTCATCATCATTAGTCTTATTTACAACATATGTTTCATCAACAACCTTATCTATAGCCAGTACTTTATTCCAAAGACTTACTTTTGATCATATTATCCAACAAAGATTTAGATACAACAATGACAAGTTGTACCCCATTACCCAAATTGACAACATACTTATTGCACAACACCCATAGTACCCCAATTATTAAAATCAAATTAATTAGCACACTACTATTTTCCTATGTAAATTACAACAAAAAATTATTTACTTCTTCACTTAACTTGTTCGTATTCACTTCTTTAGGTCAATCAATATTACTTGCCCCACATCATCAGCTTTCAAATGCTCATCTTCCATGTTCATTTTGCCTACATTTATTCTTGAATCCCCTTCTCAACATATGTGTCAACACCTTCCTTCTCCACATTAAATACTTCTTTACTCTTTCCTTTGTCTTTCACAACCAACTTATGCTTCTTACAATTATTTTCATCTCTTTTTTTCACTAGTTCACGATCTACTCCTTACTTAGACTGGTCTTTCACAACCAACTTTATCTTGGAACTTTTCTTTTCATCTCTTTTTTTCAGCATTTTATCAATTTTTGGTATCATAATACAACACATAAAATACATAGAAATAAAATAGTCATCCAACATAAAAAAATGTCCCTTCTTACCCC